>MNCI01038234.1:7169-69643 GCA_015680685.1 Gnetum montanum | reverse complement strand
AAAGTTGGCTGAATCTCTTTAAAGTAAAGTCATTTGTAGTTCACACACAACGAAATTGTCACATTTCATACAACCGCATGCCGCAACAGCACACACACATACTCACATTAACTACTAAGTTATTTGGAGGTATCTGGACCTTGGTGTAGCCAGAGACCAGTAGGCACCTAAATCCTGTTCGAGGACACTCATTGGCGGTCGCGTCCCAAACGGTCGCCAACAGGTTGTAATGCTTGACTTGTTACCATGAGAAGCTGGGATATGAGTTTATGATGGTGTTCGAAAAGAGGGATTATATCAAATGATGAGGGGATGAACTCATGACCTCCTTTATAAATGAGTTCATAGTCTCACTTCACTTCCCTCTCTACATGATCGATAGGCAGGTTGGCTTGGATCTTGACATAGATGAAGTTATATTGTTTGGGTGTGAGAGTTGCATAAGTAGGGTCTTTGCCCTATAGCCTGAGTGACTGGCATGTAGGGCCTTGGGGTTTTATCTATAAAATAATAGTTATGGGTTCCGTAGTAGTCATAGGGTTCAAGGTTTTAGCCCCAAAGTTAGAGATTGGTAGTGTCATTGGGTTAATTTGGGAGGATTCCATAGTGAGTGTAAGTAAGTTGGGCTAGATGAGTTGAGTGTGAGCAACTAAAGCGTGAGTTAACTATAGCGTGACTAGGTAATAGTGTGACCAACCACAACATGAGTAGCTACAATGTGAGTAGCTATAGCGTGAGTACTATGTACTATTCGAAACCATTGGTGTAAGGCTGGAACAAAACTGAATTCTTGAAGAATCTCCGAAGAGATAGAGTAGACCTTGCCTTCGCATGATGGCAAGCTGGAAGAAAAACAAAGGAAGAGTACCTTAGATGGTCTGCATGTAGATCAAACAAGGACTTCCCCTAGCATACGCAATGGTAGTGCATCGGGTTATCATAAACAAATGCAAACATAAACGTGAACAAGTGCAAACAAGGTGTAAGTAGTGTAATTAGAAAATAATGCAAACTATAAATATGACTGACAAAAATGTTACTATTTGTATCGATTGAAAATTACAAAAAGTGCACTGGTCAGAACATAGTTGTAGAATGATTGCAAGGCAGACATTTAGCCCCAATGTGAAAGGTGTTACAGACGTTGGGAGAGTGAAGGTTTCTAGCTCCAAAGTATCCGACGTGTGAGATTTGGATGCTCAAAGTTGCACAGGATGACCAAGTTTTGTATGGCGAAATTTACCTAGCATTCTATGGCCTTGTGTGTTTAGAATTGCTAGCCTAGAAGTTTGCCAACCATGGTTTAGTGTGAGATTAGGGTATTTATGTAGGTTTGAGCACATGATTCAGATCTATGTGGAAGATCCATGGTTACCGGATGCAGGAAATGTGGATCGGGCGATATGTGTAAACATTTTGACCAGATGCAAAGAATTTTATAATGTATAGGATGCAACATGACCAAGATCTCTTATGCCAACATGTGTAATCCACAGTATAAGAGCTTGATACACTAAAAAAATGAAAAATGTACAAAGAATGTTAAAGTACAAGAGTGGATATGGATGTCTAGCCTCTAGATCTATAGATCTGTCCTATTTTTGCTCTGCGAGGGCCTCCAACATGCGTGGATCTAGCTTTGATGTGTGCGTAGCCTATTCTGGCATCAACATTTGGCACCCAACGTGTCAGAGTCTAGTGTGTCCAAGGTTTATGATGCATTTTAGCCAATTTTTAACCTGTGAGACCCATTTTTAGAGTGGATCTGTATGCCTAAGGTTGAGAGGGTTTTGCACATCTATTTTGAGCTAATTTGGAGCGTATTTTGGCTATGTTTTGGTTGACTATGCTAGGCATTACGCTTTGCAGCATCTGAAAAAAAGTAACCCCAGCATCACCAAGTGTTTCTACCCTATTTTGAACTTATTTTTGTATGCTGATGCTTGTTTGATGTTTCCTAACTATTGCCTACTCTCCAAGGTGGCCTGGGTTTAAAGTTAGACTCCATTTGGCTATGATTCTGGGCCTATTTGGGTTTGTTACGTTGTTCATACACTGTGTAGCATCTAAAAAAGTAACCCTAGCATCACCAAGTGTTTCTACCCTATTTTGAGCTCAGTTTTATATGATGATGCCTATTTGATTTTTCTTGACTACTACCTGCTCTCTAGGGTGGCTTGGGTGCAATGTTTGACTCGTTTTGGCTGCCATTCTGGGTCTATTTGGGTTTGTTACGCTGTTCATATGTTGTGTAGCGTCTGAAAAAGTAACCCTAGTGTCACCAAGACAAAATGGAATATTTGAGGTTTAAATTTGGATTTTCTAAAGCCTATGAATAGGTATGAGTGCTACTAGTCGTTGGGGATTTCCTGGATGAAACTACTTGTTTTGCCCTATTTTTTTTGTCACACTGTGGTCACACTGTACAGCATGACCAAAATGTGACCCTAGCATGAGCAACTGAAAGTATCATATTTAAGGTCCAAATTTTGATTTCTAGAGATTTTGATCATACACAACTACTGCCTGGTCCTTGGGAGTCGAATCCATGTTCATGCGCTGTGTAGCATCTGAAAATGTAGCTCCAGCGTAAGCAATTGAAAATACCCCATTTAAGGTACAACTTTTAATTTTCTAGAGGCTGGGTGTTGCTAGGGCCTTGGTTATGGTCATGGGGGGTCCTTGTGCTTGATTTTGGCCTAGTTTGGCTCAGTTTTGGGGCTCCAAAAGTTGGTGATGCTGATCCTTACGTTGTGCAGCGTAAGCACAATGTACTTAGCCAAAATTGCACTTTTTGACCTTGAAACTGATGATTCTTGACACCAAGACTTATTGTCGTGATTTGTGGGCCCTAGGGAGGACCTTTCCTACTCCATGGTGGCCTTTTTGAAGCTACTTCAGAGGCTCTAAAGTTATCTGGAAGTGTTGTTGAAATTTTTGTGGTGTTTCATTGGCCCCTCTTTGTTGACGTCTGGAGGAATCTACCCGAGAGGTATCGACAAAGAAGTAGAAAACACCACAATCAACTTGGAATCTAACATTATCTGTGGGCCATTGGATGGATGTCATCACACCATGTTTCCAAATTACATGGGATTATGACTGGGAGGGAGAATGCAGAGAGGGGTGCTCTCATGTGAAGGAGTCATGTTGGTCCTTAGCAATAGCCAGTTTCTAGCAGACTTGGAACCAAGGCATGGGGAGTGCATTCTTTGGAAACATAGGACCCTGGTGCTATGTTTAAGGGAACCTATTGTGAACTGCCAAAGCGAAGCAGTGAGATGTAACATGAGCATTTGAGATACAAGTGTTTCCTTTAAGACAATTGCCTTCCCACCTCGGGCGTGTGTGGGAAGAGCCAACGGCCGTGTGATGCATTTTGCTATTTTGGTTTTTTTGCTCTTTTTTGCTCTTCCCTTTTTCTTCTTTTATGTTTGTCTCTTTTTTTTTGGAAAGAGCTTGTTGTCAGTTTTGTACTCGTGCTTGTGTCATGTGTTGTGTATCATTTTGTGTTTCCACTAGTTAGAGGGTTACAGTGAGCAACAACACATGTAGAATATTGGGAATGAATGGGATGTATTAGGGGCTGTAACTGAGGGGTGTATCGAGAGTGAGAAAATGTACTTGTGAATGGTTTGATGAAACCGGTTGTTGGCGTTAGGAGCAATGTGGTGTCTTGTCGCTGTGATGAAATGCATTTGTGTGCGAACACCTCCGAGTGTCATCCTATAAACAGAACTCCAAGAAGACAAGAAAATCACAAGTGATGTTAGCTGAAACACTTTAGACCTGAATGCAGTTGGTGGAATGAAGTTTCAGGAAAATAAAGTGCTGAATAGCATCAGTTTCGTGCAGTAGGCTTTGATGAGCATAGGTGGTCGAATGCAGCAATAGATATATAGGCCAGTGAAGATGTTTCTAGTTTATAGTCTTAGTAGACTTTCGTGGATTAGTTTTACATCATAAGTTGTTGGACTTTACTAGTTTAGTGTTGTAGCGGATGGTGCAATGCTAGTTTATAGTCGTGGTGGACTATGAAGAGGCAAGCTAATTTATAGTCTTAGAGAACTTTGTCAGATGAGAGTGTGGTAGTTTACTGTCATTCTGGACGATCTGTGGTGTTAGTTTATCATCATGATTCTAGGGTGATCTGTGGTATCAGTTTATCATCATGATTCTAGGATGATCTGTGGTATCAGTTTATCATCATGATTCCAGGACAATGTGTGGATGCATGCACATGTGTCTTGGTGATCTTGCAAAAGAAGAAACTAGAGAACACAATGTCAATTAGTAACTTCTGAAAATAGAACCTAAATGCATAAGAAAAATAGAAAACAATGCGAAAAGTAGTATTTTAGGGCCTTTTCAAGCCATGCATGGTTGTTTAAAGCCACACCGGGTTGTGTGTTAGTTTAAGCCCTTTTTGGGCCATGTCTTAGTTTAAGGCCTTTTCTGGTCACAGGCTAGTTTAAGGCCTTTTCAGGCCACATGTAAATGTGTAAGCCAGTACAATGCAAACGAAGGTGATGTATGCATAGTGAACAAAGGCAAAGAGTCAGCAGGGATCAGATGTGTTTTTGACAACAAGGGAGCCTCGATCATGCAGTTGTTTCCTATCTAGACATGGTCTAGGAGGCGTGCTAGGTTTTTGTTGCTCTGGGAGGCTTTAGGTTTTTACCACTCGTTCGAGTGTTTTAGCTCTAGGTGTTGCATTTGTTGCCATGGGTGTTTCATCAAGAGACTCTTCTTTTAAGACTTGTGACATGTCTATGTTTTGGATGGCTTGAAAGGGAGTGTTATTGCCATGTATGATGACTTGTCCAATTTTGTATGGAAGGTAGATTTCTCTATGTATCGGTGAGGAAACGACCCATTGTTGGGCAAGCCAAGGTCTGGCAAGAATCATGTTGAAACTTGGCATCTCTTCTATGACAGTGAACTCTGTGTTTGTGGGGAATTGTTCTCCTACCACAAAGGCTAAGTTGATTGTGCCCTTAACTGTGATGTGTGATTCGTTGAAGGATTTTAAACACATGGTTTTCATTGGCATGATCTTGTCTACCATGCCTAGCTTTTTGATGACGGAGTATAAAGCTATGTTTGTTGCCGCACCATCATCAACATGCACTCTGCGAATGGTACATTGCCCAACATGTACGCTAATTGAAAATGGTGTTGTTGTGACCTCCCCTAATTAAGGGTTAACTTTAACTACATCGTTGTAGAAGGCTAAGATGTTCAAACCCAATCCTTGTGGTGTGTGTTGTGAAATCATTGCACAGATGGATTCCTTGTTTGCGGGGATGTCCTCCGTAATAGGAATGGATGCTAATGTTTGAGCCAAGGCTTCATGGTGAGTAGCTAAAGTCATGACCAGGTTGTAGAAGCTCATCATTGTGTTCTTCTATTTGAACGTTTGTTTTACCTGGGCTAGTGTAGCTACGAAGTCTGTGTTATTGGTTGTTGTGTTGGCTTTGGCTTCCTTCATGTGGGTTGAGGGATGGGCCTCTCGCATAGAGGCCTTGGGCCTAGTTTTCTTGAGATTAGGGGCAAGGGCCCCAGTGTTTGATTGTTGCTTGCTTGGTGTGGCCTTTGTTTCAGCTATCGATGTTGTTCTTTGTTCATTTCTCCTCTTCCGTTGCCATTTGGTAGGCTTACCCATGTTGTTGGAAAGGTTGAATCTTGGAGGAGAAGAGGTTGATATGTTGCCTATGGTTGGGCTATGGGTAATTGAGGGGCCATCGCATGGTGACACCTTTATGAAAAATGGTAGTTTGGGAGGGATCGTTGGTGTTTGACTAGCTTGTTGTGGCACCTTGATGACGAAAGGTTTCTCTGCGGTTGTGCTCGGTGCATCATGCCAGTTTAATAAATTTAGCGGATGATTGCGGTGGTACTTTAACCATGAAA
This sequence comes from Gnetum montanum, assembly GCA_015680685.1. Taxonomy (NCBI): domain Eukaryota; kingdom Viridiplantae; phylum Streptophyta; class Gnetopsida; order Gnetales; family Gnetaceae; genus Gnetum; species Gnetum montanum. The sequence goes on along the minus strand of MNCI01038234.1, from coordinate 63,730 downwards.
GATTTTAAAGGTGCTCAAGGTGGCACCTGGATGACAATAGGAGGCCTCTTGCTCATGGAGGCAGAGGGGATTGTTGCCTTGCTGAGAGGCACATAGATCACAAAAGGTTGCCGCATGGGTTCAGGCTTACTATCTATGCCAATAGAGTTTATGACATAGGAGGCATCGTATGTGCTGGGTTGATTTAGGGTGTTGATGTTTAGTTGGCCTCATTCTATCATTGCTTGTAGATCATCCTGTAACGCATGATAGGTGTTGTTGTGACCGAACTTTTGGTGGTAGTGACAAAATTGGTCTAACTTGAAATGTCGTGGAACCGGGGGCTCGTTTGGTGCTGCTAAGGTGGGGTTCCTCAGTAGCTCACAGTACCTGTCATGTCGATGGTGAGAATTATCCACTACATGTTTGTATTGGATTTTCCTAGCTTTAAGAAGTTGCTCTAGTAGTTCAAAAGGTCGCGTAGGTAGTGGCGTATACTTAGAGAAATCCTTGTGTTGAAAGTTGAGCCTTGGGGTGGCCCCTATCATTGTAGGCGGGTTGGTACTAGTGTTTGTTGTTTTATTGCTTGTGGCTAAAATTACCATTATTGTTTGTTGTTTGGAAATGTGTTGGTTCTTATAAGCCACATAGGCAGGATCATTGCTAGTTTGTGTAGCTTGTTCAATGTTCTTGATCTGTGTGAAGGCTTGGCTCAATGTATGAGCACTTAGGTAGTACAATTTTGACTTCACAAAGTCATTCACAGCTCCCTTCAGAATCGTAAGCAAATACCTTTCAGGGATTGGATCATGAATTTTGTTAAGGGTTGTGCTCCATCATTGAATGAACTTTTGCATAGGCTCTAGTGGTGCTTGTTTCACATATATCACAGTGTCTAGTGTGGCCTCAAGCTTGAGGTTACACTGAAATCGGGTGACAAACTGATGTAACAGATCCTCCAGAGAGGATATGGAGTTATGTGGAAGGGATCGGTACTAGTCTAAGGTACTATCTATTAGGGACATGGCGAACATGCGTAGGATTATGTGGGGCTAAGATTGAAGCAATAGGATCTCTGATTGGAATGTTACCAAGTAAGTGTTCAGGTCTCCCTTCCTGTTGTACTTGGTTAACTGTGGGAGTATGATTCCCTTGGGTAAAGCTAACGATGGCACTAAAGAGCTAATTGGATCATCTTGGTAGAAGTCCAGTACTTTAACTTCTTTAGTGTTTTCCGTTTTGAGGTGCTTTACCTTTTCAGCTAATGTTTGCATCATTTGTTTGGCTTCTACCCACTCTTCAGTGGTAGGTAGATTAGTTGGCTGGGGAGATTGTTGGGTTTTCATTTGTTGCTGTCGAGAAATGTTCAGAGTTGTGGTTGTGGGGTGTGACACATTGAAGTGAGTGGGTTGTTGAACAACGGGTATGGTTCCTTTCCTAGCTTCAAACTATGAAGTGATACCCTAGATGTGTAGAGCTGAAGTGATGAAAGGGGCTCCATGTGTTTGCACTTGTGGTATGTACTGGGTGGAGATGGACGTAGGTAATCTGTATCGGGATACCGGTCCTTGTGTCCTCATTGACACTTGGTGAGGGGCTGTCTGTCCCACACGAGGGTGGAATGATGGGTTCATGTAGGCATGGGGAGTGAGGGTGTAATACAAATCCTCATGTTTAGATTAGGCTGCGAAATCATCTTCCTTGTCTTGGTTTTGGGGCTCCTCAGTGGGTCGCTGTGAGTTTTGGCTCCTTGCCATAAGGAGCTAGGAGATGGGTCGATGGTGAAGCTCAAAAGGGGGATAATGTCATATACAGAGGGGACAAATTCATGACCTCCCATGTATATGAACTCGAAGTTTCGTTTTGCCTCCTGTTCTGTGGTGTCAAGTGGAAGGTTGGCCTGAATCTTCACACAGATAAAGTGTACTGTTCCTGTGTGAGGATTACGAAGGTGCGTGCATTAGAGTTCTGAGATGACTCCATGGTGATGTGTAACATGGTAGTGTATGGGCTGGCTAACAAGTGCTGAGTGTGTTTCGGGCTAAGTGTGAAGCGTGTGCAGCGTATGGTTATGGCTGAGTGTGTAGCATGACCAATGTGCAGCTTGTGTAGTGTGTCAAGTCTGTGCAGTATGCAGCGTGTGCAAACCTGCAACATGTGAAATCTACAGCGTGTGAAATTTAAGTTGTCAAAAAATTTCTAAGTGTCAAACGTGTGAAGCTGAAAATTTTTGTAAGTGTCCAGTGTGTGAACACTGAAAATTTATCTAGGTGTCCAGTGTGTGAACATTGAAAATTTGTCTAAGTGTCCAGCATGTGAACACTGAAAATTTGTCTAAGTGTCCAACATGTGAACACTGAAAATTTATCTAAGTGTCCAACGTGTGAACATTGAAAATTTGTCTAAGTGTCTAGCATGTGAATACGAAAAATTTTTCTAAGTGTCTAGCATGTCAACACTGAAAATTTGTGTAAGTGTCCAGCGTGTGAACACTGAAAATTTGTCTAAGTGTCCAACATGTGAACATTGAAAATTTGTCTAAGTGTCCAGCATGTGAACACTAAAAATTTGTCTAAGTGTCCAGCATGTGAACACTGAAAATTTATCTAAGTGTCCAGCGTGTGAACACTGAAAATTTTTCTAAGTGTCTAGCGTGTGAACACTAAAAATTTTTCTAAGTGTCTAGCATGTGAACACTGAAAATTTGTCTAAGTGTCCAGCGTGTGAACACTAAAAATTTACCTAAGTGTCCAGCGTGTGAACATTGAAAATTTGTCTAAGTGTCCAACGTGTGAACACTGAAAATTTGTCTAAGTGTCCAACATGTGAAGACTAAAAATTTGTCTAAGTGTCCAACATGTGAACACTGAAAATTTATCTAAGTGTCCAACGTGTGAACACTAAAAATTTGTCTAAGTGTCCAGTCTGTGAACACTGAAAATTTGTCTAAGTGTCTAGCATGTGAACATTGAAAATTTGTCTAAGTGTCCAGTATGTGAACACTGAAGATTTATCTAAGTATCCAGTGTGTAAAAATTGAAAACTTTTCTAAGTGTCCAGCATGTGAACACTAAAAATTTATCTAAGTGTCCAATGTGTGAATACTAAAAATTTTTCTAAGTGTTTAGTGTGTGAACACTGAAAATTTGTCTAAGTGTTCAGCATGTGAACACTGAAAATTTGTCTAAGTGTCCGATGTGTGAACACTAAAAATTTTTCTAAGTGTCCAATGTGTGAACACTGAAAATTTGTCTAAATGTCCAGTGTGTGAACACTGAAAATTTGTCTAAGTGTCCAATGTGTGAACACTAAAAATTTGTGTAAGTGCCCTGCTTCTAGCACCAAAAACTATACTGTCCGAAACCATCGGCATAAGGCTGGAAGAAAAATAAACGCCTGAAGAATCTCCAGAGACATGTAGCAGAATTTGCCTTCGTGTGAGGACGAGCTGGAGAAAAAATGAAGGCAAAGTGCCTTGGATGGTCTACACATAGATGAAACAAGGACTTCCCCTATCATAAACAAATGCAAACGTAAATGTGAACAAGTGCAAACAAGGTGTAAGTAGCATAAATAGAAAATAATGCAAACTATAAATATGATTGGCAAAAATGTAACTGTTTTTATTGATTAAAAATTACAAAAAGTGCACCAGTCAGAACGTAGTTATAGAATGATTGCAAGGTAGATGTTTATCCCCGATGTGAAAGGTGTTATAGATGCTGGAAGAGTGCAGGTTTTTGGCTCCAAAGTATCTGATGTGTGAGATTTTGATGCTCAAAGTTGCACAGCATGACTAAGTTTTGTATGGCAAAATTTACCCAGCGTTGTATGGCGTTGTGTGTTTAGAATTGCCAACATAAAATTTTTCCAACCTCAGTTTAGTGTGAGATCAGGGTATTTATGTAGGTTTGAGTGTGGGATTCAGATCTGTGTGGAAGATTCATGGTTACCGGATGTGGGAAATCCAAATTAGGCGATAGGTCTAAACGTTTTAACCAAATGCACAAAATTTTATAATCTACAAAGTGCAACGTGACCTAGATCTCTTATGCCGGTGTGTGTAATCCACAACGTAAGAGCTTGATATGCTAAAAATGCAAAATGTACAAAGAATGTTAAAGTACAAGAGTGGATCTAGATGTTTGGCCTCTGAATCTACAGATCTGTGCTATTTTTGCTCCACCAAGGCCCCCAGCATGCGTGGATCTAGCTCTGATGTGTGTGTAGCCTATTCTGGCATCAGCGTCTAGTGTCCAGCATGTTAGCATCCAACATGTCCAGGGTTTATGATGCATTTTGACCTCACTTTTAACCTATGAGACCAATTTTCATAGTGGATCTCTATGCCTAAGGTAAAGAGGATTCTGCACATCTATTTTGAGTTGATTTGGAGGCTGCTTTGGCTCTGTTTTGGTTGATCACGCTGGGCATTACACTGTGCAGCATCTGAAAAACGTAACCCCAGCATCACCAAGTGTTTATGCCCTATTTTGAGCTTATTTTTGTATGCTGATGCTTGTTTGATGTTTCCTGACTACTACCTACATTCCAAGGTGGCCTGGATCCAAAGTTGAACTCTATTTGGTTGCGACTTTGGGCATTTTTGGGTTTTTTATGTTGTTCATACACAGTGCAACATCTAAAAAGGTAACCCCACCGTCACCAAGTGTTTCTGCCCTATTTTGAGTTCATTTTTATATAATGATGCTTGTTTGATGTGTTCCTGACTGCTGCCTACTCTCCAAGGTGGCTTGGGTCCAAAGTATGACTCTGTTTGGCTATGACTCTGGGCCTTTTTGGGTTTTTATGTTGTTCATATGCTATGCAGCATCTCAAAAAGTAACCCCAGCGTCACCAAGTGTTTCTACCATATTTTGAGCTCATTTCTATACATGGATGCTTGTTTGATATTTTTTGACTACTGCTTGCTCTCCAGGGTGGCCTGGGTGCAAAGTTTGACTCTGTTTGGCTGCCATTCTGGGCTTGTTTGGCTTTGTTATGTTGTTCATACACTATGCAATGTCTGAAAAAGTAATCCCAGTTTCACCAAGTGTTTCTACCCTAATTTGAGCTTATTTTTATATGCTCATGCCTATTTGATGTTTCTTGACTACTACCTACTCTCCAGGGTGGCCTGGGTGCAAATTTTGACTTCGTTTGGCTACGATTCTGGGCCTGTTTGGGTTTGTTATGTTGTTCATACACTGTGCAGCGTCTGAAAAAGTAACCCCAGCATCACCAAGTCAAAATGGTATATTTGAGGCTCAAATTTAAAGGTTTTAAAGCCTATGAACAAGTACGAGTGCTGCTAGTCCTTAAGGGTCGCCCAAATGTCAAAGATGCTCCCTAAAACTTCTTCTTTTATCCTATTTTTATTTGGTCACATGGTGGTCACACTGTACAACGTGACCAAAATGTGACCCCAGCGTGAGCAACTAAAAGTGTTATATTTGAGATCTAAATTTTTATTTTTTGGAGCTTTTGATCATACACAATTGTTGCCTAGTCCTTGGGAGTCAAATCCATGTCAAAATTTTACCTTGAGATGCCTGAATTAGGCTGTTTCAGCTTGTTCACACTGTTCATTCATTGTGCAACATCTAAAAATGTAGCTCCAACATAAGCAACTGAAAATACCCCATTTAAGGCCCAAAATTTTATTTTCTTGAGGTTGGGAGTTGTTGGGGGCCTTAGTGAAGGTCATGGGGGATCCTTGTGCTTGATTTAGGCCTATTTTGGCTCAGTTTCGGGGCTCTAAAATTTGGTAACACTAAACATTACGTTGTGTAGCATAAGCATAGTGTACTTAGCACAAATTGCACTTTTTGACATTGAAATTGATGATTCTTGACACCGAGACTTGCCGTCGTGATCTGTGGGCCCTAGGGAGGACCTTTATTGCTCCATGGTGGGCTATTTAAAGCTACATCAGAGGCTCTAAAGTTGTTTGGAAGTGTTGCTAAAATTTTTGTGGTGTTTCATACTATAGCGTGAGCTAGCTGATAGATAACATGAGTGACTAATAGCATGAGTGGCTAAGTACAGGGTGGGTAAGTCAAGCCGAGCATGCACAAGCTAGCTTGACAAGATAGGATTTAGTTTTGTGTGGTGTTTGGACAGGTAGCTTGATCCATGTTTTAGTAGATGGTAAACAAGTTCAACCCTCCTAGTGCCAATTTACTTTACTAACCTAAATCATTGGTGTAAGGCTGGAAGGGAAAAATAAACACTGAAATATCTTTGGGTAGACACAGCTGACGCTGCCTTTGCCTGAGGGCAAGGTGGAAAAGAAAATGAAGGAAGAGTGCCTTGGATGGTCTGCACACAAATCAACCAAGGACTTCCACAAGCGTAAACTATTACCTATGCTAGGGTTATTGTAACTGATGTTTGAAACATAAATAGTGTGCAGGAAATGTAAAAAAAAATGTATGCAGAACTGGTATTGCAAATAGAACATAAATTGAATGTAAAATAGAGTAAACAATATAATGGCTAGAAAAATGAACTGTATTGTACTGCTTAGAAAAGATGTGCACCGGTCACAGCGTAGTTGAACGTGTGGATGGCAAGTCAAGCGCCAAGCCCCGGGGTGATGTGATGTGTTTTAAGAGTGTTTGGATGCTAGGAGTCAAGTGTGCCTGAGTGCCCAAGGATTGCTGGTCTAAGTTTCCTCTACCATCAACTCTCAAAATTGCCAACCCCATTTATGTGAATTGACAAGGTATCTATAGGGTTTGGCTGAGAGATAAGAGGAAAATGGATTCTATGACACATGTCTGATGGACAATTGTGTGTGAGTTGGACATTGTGGACAAGCTACGTTTTTGACCAGGTGCAATGTATCTTACAACGTGTGTTGACTTACTCAAGCTAGCTTACCCTTATGGAGGCACATATAATTTAGATCATAAGAGCCTAACAAGCCCACAAATGATGAAAATTTACAATGAAATGATAATGTACAACAAGAAAGATTGACTCTAGCTCGCTTGAATCTTCTCGATCTCTGAATTGACTACTACAGGATGTCGATTTGAGTGGCTTTGTGGCTTTTTGAAGTATTTTCACCTAATCAGGACTTCCAATGTGAGTTGATTTTTGTCTGGCATGTCCTTAGTGTGCTCACGCTACACTCATGCTACACTCACGCTGCACTCATGTTGCCAGTGTGACCTCAACATGACCTCAGCATGAGTGAGCCAAAATGATGTATTTTCCACCAAATTTTGATTTTGAAGCCTATTTCTTGAGTGCATATGCTATCTAACTATGTGGTTGACCTTAGGAATGATTTGAAAATAAAACATTGAGCTTGATGTACCCTATTTTGAACCACTTTTAGTAGCTCATGCTAGACACATGATGCTAGTGTGAGTGCAGCGTGACTATAGCGTGACCACAACGTGACTTGCAAAAACTTGTAATTTTTGGATCTAAAATCTGGAATTCTGGAGGTTGAAGTCTAAAGTTATCAAAAATGAACCTTGTGGATGACCTGCACCTTGGAAATTAGATCATTTTGACTTAGTTTTGGGCTCTAAAAGTTACTCATGCTACACTCACGCTGCCAGTGTTACCTCAGCGTGAGTGATAGTGTGAGTGAGGAAATTTGTAGCTTTTGACACTGAAATTTGAATCCCTGAATGTTGAAGCTTGGAGTTGACATCAGTGGCCCTTGAGGATGGCTTGCACCTTTAGATTGGGCCATCCTTGATTTGATTTTAAAGCTGTCGGAGTTACTCACGCTGAGGGCAAGCTAGCTTGGCAACATGAGGAAGTTGGCTTGAGCATGTTGGGCATGAGTTCCATGCCTTAGTTAAATTTCATCTATCAAAAGCCAAAAGGACTCTGGGTTGTTCTTGTTTCAAAGTGTTAGGCTGAAATTAGTGGTGTTTTAGTGGTCCTAGTTTAAAGTTTGGGTAGACCAGGATGTGCTAGTTTAACATCGTAGCAGACAGAGGATGGCCAGTTTAAGGTCGTAGTGGATGATGCTATGGGTGCCAATTTTACATCATGTCCCAAGGACAATTTATGGATGCTAGTTTTATGTCATGGCCCAAAGACATGTTGTGCCAGTTTAACATCATAACAGATGTTTTGTGCTAGTTTTACGTTGTAGCGGATGATCTGCTTACTTTGCTTTATATTTGGCGTGACGTTGCATGTTAGGCATAGTATGGTTTTAGGTACAAATTATTGATAGGATTTAGGAATTTATTGCTATCTATGTTAGCCATGTTGAATTCCCCATTCTCATATGCTTTTGTAACAATATAGGGGCCTTCCCAATTGGTTGAGAATTTTCTCACGGGTTCACGAACGACCTTGAGGACTAAGTTCCCCTTTTTGATTGGTTGTTGGTGGAAATTATAGTGATGTTTCCACCATTGCTTGTCTTGGTACCACTCTATGTAGTTAAGCATTTGGATGTGCTCTTCCTCCATAGAGGAAAGATCAATGATTGTTGACTCGTTGTTTTGTTCCTCATCCATAACATTCAAAAGGATCATTAAAATTGATAGGACCTATAGTTCAAGAGGTAACATTGCTTTAGATCCATATACAAGACTATATGGAGTCTTACCTATAGCTATTCTACATGTCGTGTGATAAGCCCAAAGAACATAGAGGATTTGCTCATGCCATCACCTCTTGCTGCTACTAAGCATCCTTTTCACAAGGTTGATGATGTCTTTATTGGTAGCCTCTACTTGGCCATTTCCTTGGGGGTAATATGGTGATGAGAAAGAATGTTTGATACCAAGAATTTCACAAAAGGCTTTGGTTTCTGCGCTACTAAATTGTGACCCATTTTCAGTAACAATAGTCATCGGAAGGCCAAACTGTGTAACTATATTATCCATCATGAACCTGCAAATTTGTTGGGATGTGGTCTTTCTGAGAGGAATAGCTTCTACCCATTATGTAAATTACTCAATTGCAATAATAATGAAACTATGCCTTGCAAAACACTTAGGTGTAATGGTCTTATGATGTCTAGTCCCCAATGTTAAAAGGGCCATGTGATTTGTGTGGTATGCAGTTCGGTAGGCAACACAATCACATGTATGAGGTTCCCATGACATTGAGATACATCGCATGTCCTTACTTTAGCAAAACAATCGCGTTCCATGTGAGGCCAATAGTAGCCCAAATGCCAAATCTTTGCTGCCATAGCCCTAAGAGCTATGTGCCCTACACATAGTCCCTCATGGACTTCATCAACAATTTTTTGTGCTTCCTCCCCACTAACGCAAGCTAGCAATATCTCATCATAAGAGCATTTGCATAAAGTGTCATCTCCTATGAGGACATACTGTCATGCTCATTTTTGTACTACATTCCTTTGGGCAGATGTTAGGTTTTGTGACGGTTCACCATGTTGGAGGTATGTCTTAATATCATCATACCACTCTTGAGTATGCTCTGTAGTTACAGATGTGATTTTTGCTATGTGAAAAATAGGATCGGTGAATTTCACTATCAAAGTAGGAAAGGTAGTAAACATATGTGATGGTATGCTTAGTGCTAATGTGGCTAATGCATCTACTATAGGTTTTTCATTGTGGGGCACATATTGGATGTCTAGGGTTGTGAACTGCTTTAGTAAGTATTTAGCCAAATAATAGTAAGGCTGCAAATGTTGTGCTTTGCAAGTGTATACCTCTGTAACTTGGTTGATGACTAGTTGTGATTCACCTCAAATTGCTAAGCTTTGCATCCCCAACTCTTAAGCTACTAGAATGCCTCAAAGGAGACCCTCATGTTCTACTACATTGTTCATGCAAAGAAACATGAAGTGATATGCTAAAGGTCAAATCTCCCTAGAGGGAAATGTGAGAATAGCAACAGCACTGCCACCTTGTGTAGTTGAGGCACCATCGAAATGTAGGATGGCTTCGAAGTCTATGGGTATTGGGCTTATGATACTAACATGCTCATTTGGAAACTTAGGTTCTATCACTGCCTAGTCATTGGTAGGCGAAGTTGTATGTTACATAGTTATTGCTTGACCCTTTGTAGATAACTGTGCTACATAGTGTAACTCAAATTCTGTGGTTATGGCTTTCCATCGGGCTATCTTGCTACTTTCATATATATTGGTTGTAATAGCTCGAAGTATGTTATTCTTGCAAATAATGTTTACTTAGCTTCAAAACAAATAATGCCTCCATTTTTTAAGTGTGAACACTAAAGTAAGATAATTTTTTTCTACTTCATTGTATTTCGCTTCATAGGCTACCAAGGCATGATTCAGGTAGTAGACAGGGATCTCGGAACCATCATCCCTCTTTTTGCATAGCCATGTAGTGATAGATGTGTCTAAAGTGGCCAGATAAATGTACAAATAATTATCTCTCTATGGAGGATAACCGGTGGGAAGATGAACAACCTCTTTCTTTACGTTATCAAAAGCTTCTTGGCATTGGTTGGTCCATTCAAAGTTCACTCCCTTTTTAAGCAAGTGTTGCATTGGATGCAATTTATCTGTTAACCTCGCAATAAATCTTCTTATGAATTGGACTCTCCCCTATAGCCCACGTAACTCCTTAAGGTTTGTAGGTGGTGCTAGGTTGATAATGGCTTTAACTTTATCGATGTCTACGCATATCCTTGCTTCTGACACTACAAAGCCTAACATGCATTCATTTTTGACTCCAAAAATGCATTTTTTGGGGTTAAGGCAAAGGTCATGCCTATGAAAACATTGAAGGACCAATTTTAGGTCGTTTGCATGATCAGAAGATTTCTTAGATTTCATAGCTATATCATCCACGTAATCATTTAGCTTCTCCAAAGATAGTGACTAAAGATGTAAGTCATTGCCAGCTGATATGTCGCTCCAGTATTTTGTAGCCCGAAGGGCATCATCGTGTAGCAAAAGTTTTCCCAAGGGGTCAAGAGGGTAGTGCTAGTTGATGTTCCAAATTTATGTGGATTTGATTGTAGCATAAGAATCTATCCATGAAGGATAGTAAGGCATGACCTTTCGTAGTATCAATGAGTTGGTCGATGGTAGGAAACGGGAAATCATTCTTAATCGTTGCCTTACTCAAATATCGGAAGTCTATACAAATTCATATACCCCTAGTTTTCTTGGAAAGAACTATGATGTTTGAAACCCAATTTGAATAATCAACAGCCTGGATAAAACCAGCCTAATAAAGTTTAGTGATTTCGCCACGTATAGCTAAGGCAATCTATGGTTTGATCTTGTGGGATTTTTGTTTAACCACCTTGACACATGAATCTAGGATGATATTGTGCTATATGATGCATGGGTCTAAGCCTGGCATATCTTCATATGACCATGCAAACACTTTGGCATTATCATTGATGAATTTAGAGATGTTTTTCTTAACCTGTGACTCTAGTAAAGAGCTAACCTTTATTGTTCCTGGCCTCTAGATGCAGTCACAGGGATTTTGATAAGGGGTTTCTTAGTTACATCACTAGCTTCTAAATCTAAAGCTTGGACTAGATGTTCGGGCCAGTCCAAGGATGTTTCTAAGGATGCTATGTTGGTGTCACAAGGGGGTGGTTCAAAGTCTACCATCTCTATATTCAAACGTCTCATAAACCTACCATGGGATCCTTTCAGAGTTAAGGGTGAATGGAGATCATAATGCACAACCATTTTTTAAGCACTCCTACAATAATAAGAAAAACAAAGAAAGTCAAGTGATACCTACTTAACACATCAACATGTAATGAAATATATGCAAGGTAATTATCTAATGTTAAAAAGTTGCGAATTTAATGTCTTATTGGACCGTCACTGTGACTAGAATATAGAGGGAATTCTAAAATTTCTAGTTTAAGGTCATAGAGGATCGTAATTGTGCAACATTATATGCCAAAAATTACCAGTTTAAGGTCATAATAGATCACTACTATGATTATAATATAAAAGAAAAACCCAAAAATTTCCAGTTTAAGGTCATAGTAGACCATGATTGAGCAACATTGTAAGTCAAAATTGCTAGTTTCAGGTCGTAGTGGTTCACAACCATGCAACATTATGAAAATCAGGTGAAAATTTTGGTGTTCTTACATGCTATGCTATAGCTGTGTGCTACATTGCAGTAGTCATGGGGTGTCCCATGCTACACTGTAGGGAACAAGGATGTTTTGTGTTATGTGTAGGACATTGAACATCATGCATGACGTGTGGGACATGGAACATCCTGAAAAGGAATAGGTACTATAACCCTGTAAGCTATAAATTAGGGATTAACCATGGTAATCTTGTCATTTTTACTGTCAGAGCTAACCAACTAGAGCATAGGGTAGTTCACATGAAGAGGTAGTGTAGCAGTTGTAGTGTAGTCGAGTGAACATAGGCACATAGGAGTGAACATAGGCATCAAGGTCTCACCAATGTGGACAAAGGGGAACACACCTTACGATGTCTCCTTAGGGTACACATTGAGGAATGACAGGAAACACTATTTACCTAGTAAGTTGCTATGTTATGTTTGTTTACGTTGTTTGGTTTATTCAATGGGGCTATTGCCATGGTCACCGCACCTCGGTGGCCACATTTATTATGTTTGCTACGCTGTAACTATTGTTGACATGGCCTTGGCCGCCACTACAGCTACTATGCTATGGCCATTGCTACTCTGGCCATAGCTACCATTACGACCACTAAGCTACGGTTGTTGGAACTACCTTTGTAGTGATTATTGTAGCCATGATCATTATGCTACTACCACGGCTTTCATTATGGTGGGTGGGGTGTTGTACTATTTCAAGGATTTAGAGGGTTTTGGTTTGAAAGGTTTCTAGGTAGTGTAGCACCTATTCTGGGTAGCATAGAATATGTAAAGGGGGGTTTTGGTTTATATTTTATTTTGTTTCATTCCATGTAGTGGAACAGGGCTGGGGCTATGGAAATGTTGTGTGTTCCTTCTCAGGACGTGTTACTTTTGTTAGCATGACTGACAAGCTATGTTGTGTTTTTGGTGCTTGTTATGCTATGCTGTCATGATGCTATGCTACCATACTTGCTACGTTGCTATACTTGTTGCATTATCATACCTATTATGCTGCTACACTACTATACTTGTTATGCTACTACACCTATCACGCTACATGGGATGTGCCTGTTGCATTGCTATGTTGTGCATGATGTGACTGCTATGTTGTGCTGGGTGTACCTACTATGTTGTGTCACGTGCTACATTGCTACACTGCTATGTTATACTGGACATGTCACAAAATGAGAAACTAATACTTGACGCAAATTTGGGTTTGCTTCACCAGTCCAAGGACATAACATTTTGTACTTCGGAAAAATTTGCATACCAGGAGCTACTACGCTATACAGTAATCATCACTTGAATACTGTGAACTAACGCTTTATGCTACACCATGTAGGGTCATGTTAAACTCCATCTTGATCATGATCGAGCTAGTAGGGGTTTTGTGTTGCCTAAGTGCCCTTATGGCCAATGTTCCCCCTTCCCATGTGTGAGTAAGGGACTAGGTGGTTTGGTTTTGAGAAGGCATGTGGAAATTCTTAGAATTCCTCCTTCACCATTTCAGTATGATGGTATGGTCACACTTGTTAACCGAGATAGCTGATGTTCTGGTCAAAACAATATTGCCCGGGGAAAATTGAGACATCTTAAAATTTATGGCTGATGGGTCTGTTGAAGGCAAAGGGATAGGGGGCTCAAATCGACATCCAAAAGGTTTGAGACATTTGTTTTGGATTTGGGCTATTCCTGAATTTAAATGTTATCATAAGCACAAAACCTTATTTGTTGCATGCCACATGGGCACTTTCTTCCAGAATCCACCGAGGACCATCTATTTTGCTAGTGGGTGAATCCTATGAAGATACTTAGACCTATTGTATTGTTTTTTTAACATAGTTGAAATGTTTATCGTGATCTATTGTGTTGCTAGGTTCATAATTGACAAGGACGGTCTTTACAATAAAGAAGGGACATTAGCATTGGTCCAAATAGCCCTACAAGAGTTCTCTTCTATTGAGAACATGTGCATCAATGTCATAGAATATCTTGGGGCCAAATTCAGAACCTATCCAACCAAGTATGCCAAGTTCTATCTACAGTGTGAAGAGCTTGGATGGTTGGATGGTCAATGGGTGTACTATCATGTACCTACCGTGGAAGAGGTTCTAGTGAAGAGTCCACCATTTTCCACATCGTTTGCATCAAGTGAGTTAGGTTTTGTATGTATTTTCATATGCCTTTGATTGATCGATTAATTGGTTTTGTTTTTAGCTTTTGATTACTGTAGTGGAAACCAAGTCTACAAAGGTTATGGAAATCAAGTCAGGACATGATGAAACTAACCTCTTCTTTAAATATGATGAAGTGGATGAGACACAACGCTAGTTTTGCAATGGGGCCCTAGCCACCCTTGTTCAGAATGTCCTAGAGGTTGGCCTTTTGGACCTATTTTTAGTAGTAAATCTAAGCATTCTGGCTATAGAGATGCTCACCCTTGTTGATTCTTTTATAGAAATGACTCACCACTTTTCCACATGGGTGCATAATGTGTGAGTGGTGTTTGAGATCATCAACAACCTTTTTGTAGACCTCTTCAGTGTTCCTTTCGATGGCTTACATATAGGGGAGAAGACTAGCAAAGATGTTGATGAGTAGTGAGGTACCCCTACACATAACCATATGAATATGAGCATTTCATGCATGATCCAATCGAATTCCAAGGACTAAGTGCCTATGTGCCTTTGTGGAACAATAACGAGTTGGTTAATCATTGTCTTCCCAAACTTATTTGTATTTCAGGGTTGTATTTTTAAGTAAGCTTGAGGCATATGATTTTTATGGCTTTTATGTGTTTTATATTCTACTCTAGTAAGAAGGGGGAGAGAGATAACTAAGTAACTTATCTAATTTAACTATTTATTAACTAAGTTCTAATTACTCCTAACACCAGTATCTATTCCCACTTGTCATACATATCCTGAACCAATGTAACACTGCTAGGTTTACCAAATGCTAATCATTACTAGGTTACCAAGCACTACACGCATGCTCGAAGCGGTTGTACTGAGTGTGTTTAACTAAGAGAGTTGTAGGGTGAGAGAAATCATTAATCAACTAGGAAATCATTAAATAATAATTAATCACTAATTAATATATTCTATATGTTGCAAGGTTTATCATAAAGTTTGTCCTTGTTACCGTACACAAAGTGTGCTTAGGTACACAATGCTCGAATAAAGATTTGTTCACTCTATAAATCCTACTACGGGCACATAAAAATAATTCTAACTCTAGAGAGAAAAAATGGAAATAGTTTGGCTAAGGAACTAACTTCTAATGTGGAAACCAAGGGTGCCACCTCTTATTTATAGGGAAGGAGGTAGGTCATGATATCAAGTATCTGACATTGCATGGTTTATCCGATATCGTGGATGCGATATCATGGTTCATCATACCTGAATGACTAAATGAAAACTCATCCTTGAGTTCCTTACAAAATATTGGGAAGGTATGGAATTATTGACTAATTGAACATTGACGGTGGAATAGGGTGATAGACTCAACGTGCCCACTGAATGGATCAACAATATAATACATGACAACATTAGTGTTCATGACCAAAAAAGTGAACACTATACATAAATGACATCTAGCCTTATTGGCCAGCTGGAAGAGAAAGAGAAAGAGAAAGAAGAAGATGTGTTGCTGCTGATGCCAAGATTGCGCCTCCCATTGTTTATCCTTAGCTACACCATCAATCTTGCTCCTTTCATAAAAGTTCTACTTTCAGTCCATCCTGGGTGTTTCCTCCGAGCCCAATCAATTATTGTATGATCGCCATCTGCACACAAATGAGCGAGGGTAGTTAAATCACAATGGAGTTGATACCTTTCCTCGTTGTAAAGTGCATTGGCTGAGTTGTGGTTATGGCAAATATTGATTCTGGAGTTTTAACACTAGTGACTACCTAAGGTGTAGAGGTTAGGAAAAATTGAAAAAATTTTGCCTAGGCCCCCATGACAAAGAGTGAACCTCTAGTAGAAATAGGATGGAAAAATATAGGGAATAAGAAAGATGGAGAATCAAGAAGCAAGAAAGGGTCTTAGTTAGAGGGAACCTTCAAGCATGGGTAACATGTCTTTCCAGTGCCATAACTAGTGCATGTAGCCCAAGTTCATTATTGTGTCTAAGAGGTGTGATTTGAATTTTCACTATTTTTTGTGCTTTTTGTGTGAGAACCACACCATGCAAAGACTTATTTTTATGTACTCAACTTGTACTCAAGAGAATAACCAACACAAATGCATTGAATCCCCTTGAAGTCATACCCTTTTCATCCTTTGAGTCCTTCTTTAGTTTGAGAAATACCTAGCCACCAATTTGTTAATAGTTTTATTAGAGAAAGGGATTGTATAGTTCCAAGCCAAGGGAGACCATAGGGTTTTATGGATGCATGAATGATGTGGACTCATTTCTTGTTTGATTACAAGAACCATACCTTAATATCAACATCATACTTCAAAGGTAAAATCCAAACATTAGCAATCAATATGATATTATTCATGCCACCATCATGAACACTTATTAGGTGACGAATAGAATAAAGTAATCACACAAAGAAATGGTAAAAATATGAATGTTGGTATAAAAAAAAATAAGAAAAATTAAAGAAATATGCAAAACAAAAATGTGTAAAATAAAAATTTAAAAGGAACTAAGGGCCTTCAATGATTAGCAGAGGTGCCCATCTCCCCCATGATTGAGTTGGAAGGAGGAGATCCGAAATAATGGGCAAGGTTGCCCACCTACAGAGGTAGCATATGTTCTAGATATCCTAAACATATGGAAAGGTTTTTTTGTTGCACATTGACTAATAGTCTCTTATTTAGGCTCTCAAGTTCATATCTGGTCATGGCTCCTGAAGAAAAAGTTGCATAGATAATGTAAGATCCTTCCCACAGTGTTTGAAATCTGGTACATTGTGACACGTGTGGGGTTTGAGTAGAGAACCTTATCTCTTGGTTGATACTTAACTCTCCTAATTTTCAAGTCATGATGTTATTTATTAAATGCCTTGTGCAATTCATTAGATGACAAGGTAGCTAGTTGGTTCTCATCTAGCAAGTTAAGAGTCATCAACCTTTGTTTTTTTGCTAGATCGAGGTCAAGGTTGAGATCACATGCCATGGCTACTGTACAGAGCTATGTTTGGATAGGGAGCATTGGAAGTTTTCCATATGCTAACTCATATGGAGAGTAGCCTATAGGGAGTTTCCATGTGAAGCGGTATGCCCAGAGAGCATCATTCAGTTTAGTGCTCCAGTCTCACCTATACTTGCTAATGGTTTTGGTTAGTATCTTAGTAATCTCCTTGTTGGTAACCTTAGCTTGATCATTCGCTTGGGGGTGGTATGGTGTAGTCAATTTGTGCTCAACCCCTAAGCATTGCATTAACTTCCAAAAAGTTGCACCTATGAAGTGCGTACCATTATCTAAGATAAGTGCACCCGGCATACCAAACCTGTTCACAACTTGTTATTGGACAAATCGTGCAGTTGTAGATGATTTGCAATATTTAATGGTAGCTAATTCAGCCTATTTTGTTAAGTATTCTACGACAACTACGATGTAATCTTTTCTATTGGACATTAGTGTAATGGGCCCCATGAAATCAATTCCCCAAATTTTGAAGGGTTCTAACGGTTGAATCCGTTATTAGAAACCCTCCATTCTAGCAGTCATTCCCCCATCACGTTGATAGTGCTCACAAGATTGGATGAAATGATGGGTGTCCCAGAACAAGGTAGGCCAATAATATCCTACAAATAGGATCTTGATGGCTATTCGTCTCCCAGCATAATGATCCACACAGGGGCCCTCATGAGCATCTTGGAGAACTCTCAGTTCATCTCTATTGGGAACACACCAGCGAACCAAGCCATCAAGACATACTTTGTAGAGTTGTCCATTGAACTCTATAAAGTACTTGGCTCCATGAAGAAACTATTATTTCTTCTTAAGGTCTAGCTCTTGTGGTTTGAACCAGTCAAGAGCTTGTAGAATGGGTGTTTCTACCAGCTTCTGTTTTAGAGTTTCAAAGGCTAGTTCGCATTCCCTGATCCACTTGAAGGGTACATCCTTTTTTGTTAACTCTACCAATGGTTTGGCAATCTTTGAAAATTTCTCTATGAATCTCCTATAGTAGCTAGTATGTCCAAGGAATGACTAAATGTCTTTGATAGTTTTCAATTGATGGGTAATTCCTTGGATGACTTTGATTTTCTCTAGGTCTACCTATATTCCTGCATGTGAGATTTTATGCCCAAGTAACGATGTCTTCTTGGAACATCAAATGGATTTTTTGCTAGTTGAGCCTGAAATTAGTTTCTACACATATTTTTAGCACTTTCTCTAATCGGTCCAGGGCTTGATCAAAACTTACTTCATAAGTGGAGAAGTCATCCATAAAGACTTCCACACCACATCCTATCTGCTGCTGGAATATGCTAAGAACTAAGCACTATCTATGTTGCAGGGGCATTGCACAAGCCAAATGGCATTTGTTTTTATGCAAACATTCCTCAAGGATTGGTGAATGTAGTTTTAGCTTGGTCTTCTGAGGCTATTTGTATTTGGTTGTATCCACTATATCCATCCAGAAAACTATAATAGTGATGCCTTGTGATTGTGTCTAAGACTTGGTTAACAAATGGCAACGGAAAGTGATCATTGAAGATTGCCATGTTTAGTTGCCTAAAATATATACACATCCTCCATTTGCCTCTCTTTTTAGGTATGATTACTAAGGGAATAGCCCATTCTTTATCAGCAATGGGGTATATGAACCCAACCTTTA
Source organism: Gnetum montanum (assembly GCA_015680685.1). Lineage (NCBI taxonomy): Eukaryota > Viridiplantae > Streptophyta > Gnetopsida > Gnetales > Gnetaceae > Gnetum > Gnetum montanum. The sequence continues at coordinate 44,902 of MNCI01038234.1, read as the reverse complement.
GAAGCTATTCGATTTCTTCTTTTACTAGTTGTTTCAACTTTGGGTTCAATTGCCTCTATGGTTGTTTTCAAGGCTTCATGGAGGAGTTAGTGTAAATCCTATGCTAGCATATCCTAGGATCTATTCTAGGTAATTTCAGATATGACCAGGTAAAGGCTTTTCACCACTTGTTTATTACCTTTAGCAGACTCTCTTTTTGTTGCAAAGAATGTCTTGCATTGATGATTACCAATTTTCCATTCTTAAGGAATGTGTACTCCATGTCGGTGGGCAATGGTTTTAGCTATAGGGGCTCTTGTTTAAATTTCTTAGGAATTTCCAACTTCCCCTAGTTGATGTTTTCCAAGTTAAGACTGGGAAGTTGGTGGTGGACTTGCTCTAATGCATCTATGCTATCTATGTAAGTGCAAGTCAAACCCTCAGTTAGTTCCATGGATATAAGTGATCTACTTTCTTGATCAGCTATTAGCCATTGGATGTCCTCTTTCCGTGTGGCTACTATATATCGACACCTTTGTATATTGATCATTTATGCACACTGATTGCATGCATGCAATGTTAGAATTTCACAACCCATGATCTTTGCATGCAATTACACCTTGTGTCATTGTATGCGATGCATGAAACCTTCTTCTTCTCGATCTTTTCAAAATTATTTTTCTTAAATATTTCTGGAGAAAGATCATGGATTCCTAGGCATGCATCGATAGTGCCTAGCCATGCCCTCCCCATTATGCTTTGGAAGTCCCCCTTACTGTTGTTTACTTGAATCACTAGGAATTAAGCTAGATACAACCATCCATAGACAGTGGTATCAATGACCTCCACTAATCCCAAGGGAATAGTGATGGATTGGTTGGCCAACTCTAAATGTATGTTGCTCTTTTTTAATGCGGGTGGGTTCCTAGCCTTGTACATTTCTTGGGATATTAGATTGACATCAAAACCTGAATCCAAAAGAGCTTTGCATGGCTCATTCTTAGCAATTTATAGATATATTTTGGGACTCCGAGGGTCAGATAATTTCTTGGGAAGGTGGCAAAATTTGATCCAATCAGTAACAACATGTGTTAACATGACCATATGCATTGGATGTGGTTTTAGGCTCGAAGGGGACTTTGAAGCTCTATTTGATACGGAGACATCCAAAGAATCAACCACTTGGGATTGCAAAGGCTTGGTTGGACTATTCGTTCTGAAGAAAGGTCTTTTCTTCATATGGTTATCAGAACCAATAGTAGGTTGAGGATTCACATCCCTTGTGGCATTGCATTTTTGTGGTTGAGTAGGGAGTTCACCTTGCATTGTTGGAACAAGTGGTATGGAGCTATTGGTGGGAGAGATGCAACGAGATTGGAAGGATGGTACACTTGTAGAATATCACCCCCAGGAGGGGGAGTCCTATAGTACTCGTAGGCTTGGTAGTGATGTTGGGAAGTAACATGATCAATAGAATCACGTTGATAGATTGGATGTTGCACATAGTATCCATATGGGTCAGGTTGTCAGTAAGGATATTGTTGCCTTGGTGGTGGCATTTCCCATGATTATGGGTGTTTCCACTGTTGATGTTTCTCAATTGGTTGTGATGGATTTTCACTTGGATAATACATTAAAGTTTGGTGAAATTACCTTGGGTTACCTTGGGGATAAGGTAACCGTTGGGATGTTTGATGTTTGTATAAACGTAGATTAAGTGCATATATCCCAAACTCCTGCAGATGTGAGATCATAGGGAAATATCCCTTACAATGGTCATATTGATAGATCTTGCATCAACTATCATCATTTGTATTTGAGTCCACAACCTCTTCAATAATAGCAACTGTACCCTTACCCTTGTTACGTGTGTTTTCTACTTCTCTCTTTTTTCTTTGGTCACAATCACTACCTCACTTCCTAGACTCCTCTACTAATTTGAGAATAGTTTAAAACCTACTATCTAGAGAGTCCCACATTTGGTCTACCTTTGCCAATACTTCTGATGCTAGCATTTGTATAGGCAATGTTTTCCTATTCACCATCTCTTCGAGTGGTGACTCTTCCTCATCCTTACAAAATCTTACTCCCTTCATTTGGAGGGAAGGATCTTGATTATATTCTTTCACATTCTCTCTCTTTCTTAGCTCACCTTCTTCCTTAGCAAATTTCTCTAGTAGTCAGCAAATTTGATGAGACCTATGCTCTAATAACCTTCCTTGGGCATAAGTCCCAAGGATTCTTCTTGTTTCGTGCCTAAGCCCATCTATGAGATGGTGTAGTTGATCCCGCTACAAATAATCATGGGTAGGACAACGATGTAATAATTCATAATAATGGACCATGGTAGCATCCAAGGGTTTGTGACTTCCTTTTTTCCATCATTGGATTTTCTTTCACAAGTTAGACACCCGAGAGTACGTTTGGTAGTTATCGTTGAACAATTCTAACATAGTACTTGACCTATGAATACGAGTGTTTCACGCATGATCTGGTCAAATTTCAAGAACTAAGTGCCTATGTGCCTTTGTGGAATAATAATAGGTTTGTTAATCATTGTCTTCCCAAACTTACTTGTATGTCATGGTTTTATGATTAAGTAAGCTTAAGGCATATGATTTTTATGGCTTTTGTGTGTTTTATATTCTACGATAGTAAGGAGGGGGAGAGAGATAACTAAGTAACTTATCTAATTTAACTATTCATAAACTAAGTTCTAATTACTCCTAACACCAGTATCTATTTCCACTTGCCATACACATCTTGAACCAGTGTAACACTACTAGGATTAACAAACGTAATCATTACTAGGTTACTAAGCACTACACACATGCTCGAAGCAATCATACTGAGTGTATTTAACTAAGAGAGTTGTAGGATGAGAGAAATCATTAATCAACTAGGAAATAATTAAATAATAATTAATCACTAATTAATCTATTTTGTATGCTACAAATTTTATCATAAATTTCATCTTTATTGCCATACACAAAGTGTGCTTAAGTACACAATGCTCGAATAAAGATCTGTTCACTCTATGACTCCTACTGCCGGCACACAGAAATAATTCTAACTCTGGAGGGATAAAATGGAAAGAGTTTGGCTAAGAGACTAACTTCTAATGTGGAAAACAAGGGCACCACCTCTTATTTATAGGCAAGGAGGCAAGCTGCAATATCAAGTATTTGACATTGCATGGTTGATCTGATATCATGGATATTTTGATCTCCCTTATTCATGCACATTTTAATGTGCATTTCACCTTTTTTATAGCTTGCCTACGATGGTTTGTTGAATTTTTAGTGGTCTTAGAGAATGGCATTTTGGTGTTGAAAGATTGGACCTAGATATGAAAACCATGGATTTATCAAGTCTTCTACACCACTCGATCCTAGGACCCCCTGGAAGCTATTGGGAAGCCTTTTTCTATAACAACAAAGGATCAGGTGGGACAACCCTTTTATGCACAAGATAGCGTTGGACAAGTGCTTTTTACTAACATAGGTAATGTAGTAAGGGGGGCACGCCTTATTACTAAAATGGTAAAATCAAAGTTGCAATGTAAGAAATCTCATCCCGTGGAAGAGCCTCCATGTACCAGTGAAGAAAGAGGCAAAAGACTGCGGATCAAGTTTCGTAAAGTGCAACCTACATTTGTTGGTGATTATGTTTTAATTGTCTCATTAGCTACCCCTCCCACACCCTTTTTTTGTTTCTCTTCTGTTGTTAGACTAGCAACCTCACTTTAGATGTGTTTAATAGATGATGAAGAAGACACTTTAGCCCTTGAGGTGGGGGCTCCTACTATAGAAGAAGAAGAGGCCCCAGTTGTAGAGGAGGAGGCCCCTGTAGCAGAGAAAGAGGCCCCTACTATAGATGAACCTTTCATAGAGTGTACACTAGCACTTGAGGTGCACATGATGATTGAAGATGCTAGTACACTATTAAGTTAGCTTGAGGTAGAAGGGCTATAGTTTGGGATCGATGAGTTTGATGCTTTGTTTGATAGTGTGCCAATGGGTGATGTCCCCGCTCTCACCCTTGAGGGTTTGCTGGGTAGGAGCTTTACACTATCATTTACATTACTTCCCCCTTTATTCTCCCTCTTTTTCATATTGCTAATGTGATTTTACTATATAGTGGACACTACTACTAAAGGTCCTGAGTCTTCTTCTTCCTTTTGCCTAGAGCCATGGACGAAAATTCCAGATAAGTTTGCCTTTATGGTGGCGATTGTTAATGACATGATTAATTGCTTAAGGAAAAGTGACCCTAAGATAGTTGTGTTTGAAGTACAATGTTTTCTCTCTACGTAATTGTATTTTTGCTATCATCTAGTGATTAATACTTCTTCATGTATGATTACCAGCTTCTCAACTAAAATGGGACCCACAATAGATAGTTGAAGTTGACACTATGCTTGAGCTTCCTCCATAGGTAATTAAGCTGCCTTGTGATGTATATGAGGAGGAAATTAAATGTGCACTATACTTAGCACGATCCTTGTGGGAGTGTAGGTGTGTTAATGAAGACCTCTGGAAATGAGTCTAGAAACTCAAAAAGGAGAAACCTAGTCAAGTGGTTGAACTGGAAGATCTATGGTCAAGGAATGAGTTCTTAATGTCTCATGATAGTTTAGATGAAAATTGGTATACGACCGTAATCGATTATGAAAGATATTGGTCGGTCATACGAGGAAAGAATGAGGCTATTTGGAAAGTGATCGAACAACGCTTGCAGATGGATCTACTGGCCCAGAAAAACCATGATTGGAAAGGTTACAACACTAAGGTGTATGAATGGGGGTAGGCATAGGAAAATCATAAACACATGTACAAGGTGGAATGTGCTACCTACCATTAGAAATATTGATATGATTTTGTTGAATTGCATACTCATGAGATATTTCTTGATGTAATTGGTGCTACCAAGGCCTATGAAAAATTTCTAAAACATGTGGTGGTAATTGAATCTTCTGAGATAGAGATGACCTTGCCTTCTAGGGAGACCACTAATACCACATTCTCCCTAGGACCGCCCACATGGATAGTTTTGGAGAAGGGGAAAATTGTAGCAGGCGTTGATCTAGGGGAAGAAAATTGGGCCAACTTAAGAGAGGATGAAATACTTCGATGCTTAGTAGTTGGCATGGATAGAATACCTCCAGAGATGGATGTAGGCCCATATCAAGTTAGCTAAGCTTTACTATATTGTAATTTATTTTATGATACGTGATTGTAATTTGACTCATTATTTTATTCTCTTTATGTAGGACCCAAATGAGGATCTAGAACCTAGGTGGGTAGGGGATAAAAATACTAGCGGAGAGTCATAGCCCATTGGCAAATTTTTTCTTTGAAATGAAATGCTTGTTGTTATGTATTCTGAGTATGGAATTATATTTAATGAAAAGTAAAATACTTGTTTTATTCCTTTTGGTTAATGTGTTTGTTGGTGTACTGGAGCCCCTTTTGGGCCCCCATGCTCTAGTTTAAGGCCATTTTGGGCCATCGCTAGTTTTAGGCCATTTCGGGCCATAGGTGAAGTAATCTTCGAAAGTGGGGTGGCTAATTTTAGGCCTTAGCAAGCCATGGTCGTAGTTTAAGGCCATTCTGGGTCATGTGTAAGGAGGTTTTCGAAAGTGGTGTTTCTAGTTTTAGGCCTTAGTGGGCCATGGAAGTAGTTTAGGGCCATTTCAGGCTATAATCACTTTAACTAATGCCAGTAGAAAAGACAATAATGAAAAATGGAAATCATGCAAATAGAAGTATAAAATTTATTGAAGTAAAGTGGACATAAACTTTAATCATGCAATTTTTCCTAATCTGACATGGGTTAGGCAAGGTATATAGTCAGGACGCCTTGCGGTGGTATTCCTTTATGCTTTCATCTGCCATTTGGAAGGGCAATTCAGCTCACATGGCTTCTTCATTTAAGTTAACGATCTTGGACAACTCATTTGTCAAACATGGAATTTCAGCATGAATGGGTGATTCATTTTCAGAGATTTCTATCCCTGATCCTTGCTCCACATCTATATTGTTTATGGGTCAGGAAGCTACTTCATCACCAAAGATCACCACCTCTCCATCCACGTAGAGTAAGTGGATCTCTTGATGTATGGATGAGGAGACAACTCTTAGTTGGGCTAACCACGATCTTCCCAAGATCAGGTTAAACCTAGGCAACTCTTCTACCACAATAAATACTTCGCTAGTGGAAAAGTGGTCCCCTACTACAAAGTTAATGGTAACAATCCCCTTGACCATGACACATGCCCCATTGAATGAATTTAGACACGAGGTTGCTATGGGCTTGATTTGATCCACCAAGCCTAACTTGTCCACTATGGGAAATGGTATCACATTGGTGGTAGCCCTGTCATCAACGTGTACTCTACGAATCTTATATTGACCTACTGGAATTGTGATAAACATGGGGGTGGTAGTCACTTGACCCTTTTCAAGGTCATCTTTGATGGCCTTGCCATGAAATGTTAAATGGGTTGGCCATGGTTCTTCAGCCATAGAGGGAAGCATAACGGTGTGGATAGCTTTCTCTTTAGTTGGCATGTTTTCACTAACAGAAATAGATGCTAACATGCGAACCAAAGCCTCATGATGCATTGTAGAGGCCATTATTAAGTCATACAAGCGTAATGTTGTGTTCTTTTGTTTCAAGGCTTGTTTAACCTATGAAAGTGCATTTAGGAAGTCTTGCCCATTGTCTGATTGTTTGCTAACTTTTTCTTCTTCTATGTGCCTTAAAAGATGAATCTCCTGAGGGGGAGTGGCTTTGGTTTGGATAATAAGATTTTTTGAATTAGAGAATGATGGTTGCATGTGTGTGTTACCACCAATGGCTGATGATGAAGAGGTTATGGGAATTTTGGAGAAGGGCGTGGGCTAAAGGGGGCCCAACGCAGTTTGTTCTCTAGCCAACTTATCTGCTATATTTTCTTTGTGTTTCCTTAGATGATAAGGCTAAGACACAATTCTCATTACATGAGTTTGGGTAGTAGGGGAACTTTCATGCTTCAGAACCCTGATAGAAAATGGTACCTGCATTGTTGTAGTGGGACATGATGTGGTTTTAAGTACAAAATGTGCAACAAATGTCTATGGAGAGGTCCTAATGATAAAGGAGGTTTGTGACTTGGTTGTTGTTGGAGCTTCAGCATTGTGCTGTGGGGGCAGGGGGGGGGGGGTACATGAACCATGAATGGGTCATGTTGTGATTCTACATTTTTGTAAATGCCAATGGCATTGATAGTGTAACCTGCATTATTAGCATTCAAAGAATCTTTGTAAACATTCATTGATTGGTTTTCAGGTCGAACATGACTACTCTCATCCAAGACGAACATACCCTAATCAATCATTCACTGGATATCATATTTCAATGCTAGACAATAATCTGTATCATGCCCACATAATTGATGATAATTGCAAAAATTCTCTAGCCTGAAGTTCTTGGGTACTGGTGGTTCATTAGGCATAGCCAAGCAGGGGTCTTGAAGGACTTCATAGTACCTTGGTGATGCTTAAGGGCCTCCTCTAACATTCGTTTATGTTGGATGCACCTAGTTCCCATAAATTGACTCAGAAGCCCCGAAGGATTAATTGGTAATGGGGTATATTTTGAGTGATCTTTGAGCTTAAAATTTCTCCTTGGTGGAGTTTGCGCTGTGGGTGTTAATCCCAAGGGCTGACTAGTGCTACTAGGGCTGGGTGTTGTGTTAGTGGAGGCTTTAGGTGTTATGACAGTCTTGTTACTATTTTTGGACTTGGTCTCATTAGCCACAACAACCATCATGGTTGCTGTGGCCTTCCCTTTCTTCATGTCTTTCTTTGTATGTGTGTTTTTATACGCTATGTAGGCTAGATCTCTACTAGCCTCTGCCACATCTTAAATTATTTTAGTTTGAGCAAACATTTGGCTAAGGGAACACAGAGCCAAATAATATAGTTTTGATTTGATAAACTCGTTTATTGCTCCTTTGAAAATAGCCAACAAATGGACCTCAGCAATTGGTTCATGTATTTCATTTAGGGTAGCACTCCAATGTTGTATGAATTTTTCTAGGAATTCTAATGGTTCTTTTTTAACATTCATGAGCTGATCTAAAGTAATTTCTGGCTTCAAGTTATACTTAAAAAGAGTCACAAACTGGCTTAGAAATTCTTCTAATGTTGAGATAGAAGCACAGGGAAGCATGTGGCACTAGTCTAAGTCCTTGCCTGTTAGGGACATTGCGAAAACACAAATGATGGTATGGGGCCACGATTATAGTAACAAGGATTCAAACCTAAAGTGACCAGCTGGGCATTTAGATAATCTTCCCCATTGTATTTTGTAAATTGGGGAAGTTGTACCCTAGGGGGTAATGTAAGCATGGGAACAACTAGATTGATTAAGTTATCTTGGTAGAAGTCCATGACTTGAATAGTTTCCGAAGGATTTGAGCCATTTAATTTCTTTAGTGACGTTTTGGATGAGCTGAAAGGCTTGGTCCAGACCTAGGGATGTTACAGGGGGTTTTCAAGCTACTAGAGTAGTGATCACTAGTGACACTATTGGTGCAGCTACTAGCCCCATTGGGGGTGCTGTCAGAATAGCTCTTGCTAGTGGTGTTGATTGAGAAGCCCACAACCTAGCGGGTGCTATTGCTGGAGAGGCTGGCATCGATGGCGCTATGGGGGTGGTTATCTGCCACATGGGTGGGGTGGCCCATAGCCCCATGTTTAGTTGTGTTACATGCAAAACGTGGCATGTTTGGGGTTATGTGTATTGTGGCATGTGAGACATTTGAGCTGTAGGAAAACAAGTCATTCCTGTCCACCATGTGATTAAGGTTGGGCTTGCTACAGATGGTGGAATTAGTATAGAGGAGAGGATAGAAATAGAACTTACATGGATTTGTGATGTGGGCATTGAAACACCACAAAATTTGGAGCTTAGTACTTATCTAACACCAAGCGGGTCCTTGCGACCCATAAACGACGCCAGTTGCATGAGATTTCACACACGCAGCAACCTTGAGGATCACGACACTTGATTTTTACTAAGTGCATTTTGCCAGCGTATACACCCAGCGTACACACCCAAGTTCGCATTAACAACATATATGCCCAGCGTATACGCCTGACTCCTTGGCGTACACGTCCAGGTACTGTAGATGCACACGCTCGACGCCAAGATCTCCAATGACAGCTTGAAGACAATACCAAAGAGCAAGGATTGAGGAAAGTGGACACCCTTCAGCGTATACGCCCAGTGTAGCACTCATCAGTGTATATGCCCAGCATCCGTCAATGTATACGCCCAGCATATACGCCCAGCACAGCATCTTCACCCACGTTCACAGCTCAGCACTGCCAGCGTGTATGCCCAGCGTACACGCTGATCCACTGCAGCGTATACGCTGACCCACTGTAGCGTATACGCCCAGCGTATACACTCAGCAGATGTAATACTTTGTACATTTGTAATTTGGTATGCACTGGGTCAACGCGCCACGTGTCGCCCAACCCGAGTTTAGCGTAAAAACTTGTATAAAAGCCCCATTTCCCACTTTCGTCGGTCGGTTGGCAAAGTCCCGGAGCACCCCAGAGAACATTTACGCTATGCACCTGAGCTGAAACCCTCTTACGCTGGAAGCCTCGTACGCTGCGTATACTCTCTACGCTCCGCCTGCCCTGCGAACTAGAGTCATCCCTATATACGCTGGGGCTTTTCGTCCACCTTGTATTCCCGCATGACTGCATTAGACCAGTGCACTGTACTTTGACTCTGCAATACAATTGTTTCCGTTTGCTGCATAAGTTATTTTACAGTTTTACATCAATTTGGCCCACGCATTGTTTACACCTATTTACGCTCACGCTCTGTTTGCATTCGTTTACGCTTCACGCTGTTCTGTTTCCTTATTTATCCTTGTACACTATTTACGCGTAACCTAGCGTATTAGCACTTTGCGTATGCGCGGGGAGATCCTTGTCTGATCTGTGTCCGGACCACCCAAGGTACTCTGCCTTTGCTACATTCCAACTCATCCTCAGGCGAAGGCAGGGTCTTCTGTATGCGTCCTGCGATCCCATGGCCTCTGTTTTCCTTCCAGCTGGAGACCGACGATTTCAGGCAGTATAGAAACTAGTGCTAGAAGGAGGGCCTCCTAAAACTCTTGCATGCCGCTACTTGTAAAATCCTCCAGCTTTTACTCTGTCCTGTCCAAAAGCCCACCCGGCGACTATCCAGCATCTACGTTGTCCAGTATTTACGCCTCCTCTAAAAATTTCCCTCTGAAAACTATACGCTGCCCTTCATTTTTATGCTCTGCATTGTTTACGCTGAATCTTGTTTACGCGGCGTACTGTCTACGCCATCCTTGTTTACGCTCTCCATCATTTAACTGAGCCTTGTTTACACCCTACCTTGTTTACACTGTCTCGTTTCACGCTGAACCTTAGTTCCCAGTTTTACGCTACAACTGTCTTTACGCTGACCTATTTACACTGAACTTGCTTTACGCTCTTTACTTTTACACTGAGTCTTGTTTTACACCGCAACTCATTTCACATTCTTGTGTTACTCCAATCACTTGTTTTATGTTGCAACTTATATTACGCTGAGCCCTATGCTACCACTAATTTCATGTTCCTGCCTTATGCTGTAGCCCGTCTCACGCAGTATACATTCTTCAACGTCTACGATGTATACGTTGTACACGCTGTATACGCTGTCCGCCAGGTGTATACGCTGCCCGTTGCATAAGATATCAAATCCGCATTTCCAAACTTATCCATCCCCATGACATAGCATCATGAACCCTGTGAACAACACCGCTCTCACCACCCAGACCACCATAGCTATCCAACAGCCCGTCGCACAACACCCAGGAATGCAACCCCTAGCGGGTTCCCTCCGATCCCTAAGGCTGCAAGGGAGGGACCCAGCCTCTAACATCATTACCTAGGACCAGTACAACTTTATCTATATTAAGATACAAGCTGACCTGGCTGTTGATCAAGCTAAAATGGAGGTGAAGAGGTAGTTTGAGCTGTATTACAGGGGGGGACAAGAGTTCATCCCTTCTCCGTACGATATAAATCCCTTTCCTAAACAATATTCGGAACTCATCACACAACTCCTCCTTCAAAGGAACAATTCGTTGGACCAGCTAGAGGATGAGGATGGATTTGCCGCTCAATCCAAGCAAGGAGAGTCGTACCATACCTTAAGCCCTCAAGCACAGGTCAACCCCATCTTCCATCCTAGCACAAGGGAACTCATGCCGTTGCAACACCTTAGATTCATCCAGGCTCGACAGCCACCGCCAGAAACAACAACACTAGTCCACATCCCTTTTCCGAGTGATCACCAACCCAACACCTTCCCACTCGCGCTCATCCCCATAGCCGTGATGGGCCCATCCTCACAAGTGCAGCCACCTATCGATAATATGGGAGCAACACTCCCACCAAGGGTGATAGGGATGCCACATGTGATTCCAGCATCCACATCCACCCACTTCATACCACACCTCCAAACACATACAATTCCCCAAGCAGCTGTAGCCCAACAGGGAGTCCCCGCCCACAACGTGGCAGGGCAATGGCTAGCAAGGGGAGTGCCGTCACACCAAGTTCCCCATCACCATACACCAACCAACGTCATTCCACCAATCAATGTTCCCCAAGCACAACCCCAGCTGCAGCAACACCAACAACAACACTTTCCCTACCACGTGCCATCTGTAGCGCTGCCTAGCGCAACCTTTCCACAAGCACCCGCACAGCTTTCGGCCCTTCAGCCTAACACACAACAATCTAGCTTGTACAGTATACCGCAACCCCAAGCTGCCGCATCACCGAGCACCCAAGACTAGGCGGATGTTAAGAAAATAATGGAAGAGCTTACTGAAGAGGTAAAACGCCTCAAAACGGCCGCTAAGGGAGAGCTAAAGGTAGTGGATTTCTACAATGATGACCCTATCAGCTCCTCTGTCCCACCTCTGACCCTTCCCAAAGGTGTCCCCCTACCAATGCTAACTAAATACAACGGGGAGACAGATCCCAATGCTCACCTTATAACATTCCGGCTAGAATGCGCGCTGATCCAGGCTTGGCCCCATGCCATCCTCTGAGTATTTCCCATGTCCCTCGCACGGAGAGCACTCGACTGGTACCGGGCCCTGCCTAGGAACTCTATTTTCTCTTTGGACGATATTTTACGCCAGTTTGTGACCCGGTTCAAGTATAACTTGAAACCCGAGGCTACGCAAGACAGTCTCATGTAGATCAAGCAAGCACCGCTTGAATCGGTGCAAAAGTTTATTCAGAGATAGAGTGCAGCTCTCAACAAGCTACACGAACTGATCTCTCCAACCTATCTGCTTACAATACTGAAGGGTGCTATCAATGATTTATTCAAGTCCAAACTGTATTACCTTAATGCACGTGATCTTAATCAGGCATTTGAACAAATCAAGAACATAGGGGAAGCAACTCAAAACATCCACGACCCTGCATACTTGGCCTTCAGAAACTAACACACTAAAAAGGACAAAGAGAAGGCCAAGACAACTATAGCAGCAATAACAGGAACCCCGCAAACGAACACCACACATCAACAAAGACCGCCCGTAACCACCACTAACTACTATCAGCCCACTCCCACAACAACCCCAGAGTCATCATCATAGAACCCGATGAACCATGCGCGTAATTTCGAGAGGAAAGAACCCTCTTAGTACACGCCTTTACCGATGAAACTGTCCTAGCTCTTAGAACAACTCTTAAAGGCTGGGTTGATGCAACATAAGCAATTATCCCTTGTGGCCATCCAAAGGTACGAACGATTCTGCCAACTCATACAGAACCCGAGCCTAGCAACGCCGGATGAGCTGCCCGTGCCCAAAGGATTTAGAATGGATTGCTTCTGCGACTACCATCAACGCAACGGGCACGGAACAGATTACTGCTTCACCCTGAAACAGGATATCCAGCGGATGATTGATGATGGTAAAATCACTTTTGACGGGGCTAACCCCGTCCAACCCCAAAATCAAACCATGGGGGTGTAAAAGACCCCCTAAATACTAAAGAGGCAGCGTACGTAATTGACGCAATCTATTGTGATGATGATTCTGACACACCCCGTATCAACACCATCTACCCTGAAAATAAGCAGGAAACACTCGGCAAGTCGTTCGTGGTTCAGATTCCTCCCGCTACGTCTGCAACTGCATCTCAACCATTCCACGCCCCACAGCGGGCATACATAGTCCGAGTGCCCCCAACCGTGCCCAGCCCCAACATCACGACGCGCCAAAAATCATACATGGTGCGCATCCCTCCGGTCAATCTCGCAGATACACCAACCCCTCATGCTCGGCCTACCCCTTTCGTAGTCCGAGTACCACCCACCGTTGCATCGACGGAGGTCCAACCTCCACCAAGACCAACCCCATACGTCATCAGGATACCTGGACAGATTCCTGCCCAATCATATCCCACCACCCACCCGCAACCCCGTCCGGCTCCATACGTAGTAAAGGTCCCAGGGCAATCCCAGGCTCCAAGGCCAACTCCACCTCCACGTAACACACGAGAACGCCTAGTAGACAGACTTACACGTGAGCGCATGGAGAAGGAATGCCAAAAGCTAGCCATGGGCCCACCCAAACCAACTCCACTTAACTCTATGCCCATGTCATCATCCAACGGTCGACCGAACACAGACAGCAACGGTGAGTCATCCGAAACACAAGAACCGTATAAAACGGCAGGTCCTAACAATAACGACAAACCAACAAAGCATGAAATAAAACTATTGGGTCCAATGGACCCAGTCACTGCTAATAAAAATGTCCCTGACAGTAGCGATTTTGCAACGGCCCTGACAAAAGTTACTCAAGCCCTAAAATAGAAAAACACGTTGTTAAGCTTGTATGACTTGCTACTAACGTCCCAGAATCATCGGGAAGCTCTAGTATGCATGCTCATGTCAATCCCAGTTAGTGAGAACTTGCCTCCGAGCGAACCGGCTATTCATGCCGTGATGTATCCATCTCACAGTGCTATTTCTAAGCCCTTGAGCTTCCATGATGAGAACATCAAAGTAGACAAGAAGACAAGCAAGACAACAACAATCCCTATGTTCATAACTATACATGTAAACCAATTCAAAATACATAGGGTACATGTAGATGATGGGGCAGCCACCAATGTCGTACCGTATCCTATCATTGAACAATTGGGGCTCACCGACTTGATCAAACCCACCACAACGACATGCTTAAAATCCTTCAGCGGGTCACACGTATTAGTCAAAGGCATGATAACCCTAGACTTCATAGCGGGAGACCAGTTCCCCACATCCGCTGACTTCCTCATCGTCGATGAAATGCCAGAATTGAACCCAATATTAGGAAGACCCTGGTTGGCCCAACTAAGAGCTGTGTCCCCTATACATCAGGAGATTCGTCTACCCTACGAGGGTGGTGAAATCGTCATACATGGGGAAGCAGCCTCTCCCCTTATTTCATCGCACACAGACTAGGACTGAGGCTCCGAGGTTGAACTCGACAAGCCTGGTCAAAAGGACTCAAACAAAATGCAACTGGTGGGTAGTAAACCTTCGAATACGAGACAAGAGCCTAAAGCCGAATTACCTGTGTTTGACGGTGTACACGCGTCACCTCATGAAAAAACCAATACAGAAACAACAACCGACATCGAAGCACCTAAAATTATTGATATCAAAAACATTCTAACAGACGTCTCCTGGACTGAATTGCCATTCAACGTGATTAGCGAAGGAGACGGGGAATACAAAATCATACTAGTCGATACACTCCCTGACAAAAAAATGAAGAAAATCAAGAAACAACTAAAATGAAATGTTACAACGTCTTGAACGACGTTAAACTACGAATAGTCCAAAACAACGTTAAACTATAACATGTCCGAAATGACACTAAACTACGATAAAACCCAAAAACGCAAAAAAAAAACGTAATAGACAAAAAAGAGAAGGAGAACAAAATTAAACAACACCTCTTGTCCGGAAAGACATTAAACTATAATGTCCGCAATGACATAAAACTAGCCACGATCAGAAATGGTCGGTCCACTATGAAACATACCCTTTTCCTAAAAATATTACTCGTTTACAATGGGGCCCGAAATGGCCTCAAACTATGCATACCTTGTTTTCCCTTTTTACATATCATTTATCTTCAGTGCATCACCTTTAAAATAGAAAAGCAAACCAAAAAACATTTTAATGTTTTGTCGGGTGTGCAAACAATTTAAAATCAACAAAAAATATCCATGCATGCAATGTTGTACAAATCGTGCTTGTTTTTCTCAATATTTCCCAGTTACAATGCCTGTATCAATTTGAATTAGCAAAAATCCAAAACAAAAAAAAAACTACAAAGACACTAAGCATCCGCAACAGGAGGATCATCTCCTTTAGAACCACTAGTGTCAGGGGCCCCTACTCCACTGGGGCCAGCCTCGTGAGTATCATTGCCACCCTCATGCTGAGAACACCAAAAACAAACAACGAACACAAAAATAAGCAGATGCTAAACATTTTAAACATTATCCAATAAATTAACTTCATAAAGATAAAACGTTTACCATAGGGGATCCCCCTAAGCCAAACTCCAGCCAACGAAGGATTTCTTCCTCTGGAACACTGGCCCAATCTGTTCCATCCAGGCCTAAGTCAACATTTGCCAAAGCCTTGCCACGGACCAGGTAGGGCGTTTCAGAGGAAATTCACCTACCAATACCTCCCCAGAAGTAGTTGTGATGACCCTCTTAGGCGATTCCATTTCCACAATTGTGTTTTGGGCAAAGGTATCAAAGGCGGAACGCAAACCAAAATCCTCCACAAACATCTCCAGTTGCTGCTTTTCAATAGATACCTCTTTCAGCAACTTCTTGTACTGATGTTTATGGTTCTTCTCATCCTAACCCCACTTGCGAACCTTGGAAGCGAAAGCCTTCCAATCTTGACACTTAAGGTTCAGGAGATCAATTTAAGCTTTGCATTCCACCATTCTCCTAGTCAATGACGCATGACGGTTCAGAATGTTCCAATACCTGGTGTACGTAATCTCCGAGGTTCGCCAAGAACGATCTCCACTTATTCTAGCAGTGGAAAACTAGTATCGAGCCTTTAAATCATCATGCTCCTCTGTTACGATAGAGACTTCCTTTTCCTTTTCCTGTACTTGTAGCCACAACTGTTCAACAGAACGCCTACAAGTCCACAACGACTTGGCATTGTGTGCAAGGCTTTCTGCAACCCCTTCATAAACAGGCCTTGGCACCTGTTCTACTTCTGGGGAGAGTGTAGTTAGGCTTTCCATACTGATGCCCTCAGAGGGATCCCATCTTAGTTTAGCGCCTACCCACGCAGAGAACACGAACATTAAAACGGTACACGTAAGACACGAAGCTCCTAATCTTTAAATGATTCATACCTATATTAGGATGGACTTCTTGGAGATGTTCAATGACTTCTTCCGCAATCCCATCCACAAAATCTGACTTATTTGGTATCTATGACCAAATAAGCGGCTGACGAGTACATGAAGAACTAACCTCAGCGGTCCCCTTAGGGGGAACTATCTTCATGGGAACATCCAACCGTACCGTCCTGGTACTGCTGCCTTCATCTAAGCCAAAAACATGAAAATAAATAAAAAAAGAGTAGGAGCCATAATTAATATAATAAAAACCAAGTAAAAGCGAAGACATACCCTGATCCTTGTCACCTTCTAGGGGATCGCCCAAATCCAAGTCATCCTTGAGGAAGCTACTAAACATTTGGTTGATGGCGTCCGGGTCATCTAAAAGTTCAGGGTCAGTAGTCCTCTCTGTTAGTAGCTCTGTTCCCCCGCCTTGGCTCTTCTCCAGGCTTTCCTCCTCATTATTTTTCTCGGTACGTGTATCCTCCTCCTCTCTGATGGTTTCTAAGGCCTACTTTCTCACTTCATCAAATCGAAAATAATAACGACACGTAAGCAATTGAAGAAGGGGTTATAAATGAACGAAAATGATGCAATAACAAGTGGATGAGCTTTGCTTACCAGGTATCTTGAAGCGTATCCACTTCACGCGTGGCTGGCTTATATCGACAACTTCCTCCCTGGCATGTTCAGGTCTTTTCAATTTCGACTTGGCTTTCCCAATGGTCTCTTTAATAACCCACTCTGCTCATCTGGCGATTAAAGGTACATTAGCTGGCTCCACCCCCAGACTGTCCCGCGTATGGATGCAACCGCCAGATGATCCCCCTGTAGTAATAGACACGAACTCATCGATACCTTCAGGGGCATCCTGCGATCTCATTGTCGTAAACAAATGTTTGATCCACAGGCGGGATAGTTGANACCCCAAAACTCCGCACCTGAGAAAGGGTTTTGGGAAACACCCGTTCCCAAAACAAGTGATACAATTCATTCACCTCAACAACCTTTGCTTTCCCCTGCATCGGGAATCCCTTGGTGTTTTTCTTCACGCCAAGCCAAGATTCCAGATCGCGGATCGTTTGGAGCTCTTTATGAGACCTGTCCAATACTACAGGTAGGCCATCTGCCGGCATACCAAACAAGTTAGAAAAGAACACAGGCGACAGATGAAACACCACCTTAACACCCTTAATCCAGGTGCTGTACTGAGAAACAGACTCATTAAAAGAGTCCACGATCCCTATCATCTCCCCGATTGAGACATCAGGGCTGGGCATCATAAAAAGCTCTAGGAGGCCGGCATCATCCAGGCAACGAGTGAGGAGTGGTGAGGCTTTCTTACGTAGCCACTTCTATGCCTTCTCCACCCCCCCCCCCAAACTTCATTGACAAAGTCATCTCAGTTCGTCCCATTGTCACAGGATCCTCACCAGAGGGTGCGTCAACTGTTAAAATAAGTTAACATGACCATATTAGCATAACCCCAAATAGTTGAAAAAACCCACTAATGCATCTAAGAAATGTTATCACCCACCGCTAGTGGCAGATTTGGAAGTGCTGCCAAAGTTATGAGGAAAGACTGGCCCCTGATCTATCCAATCTTCGTGAAGCCACCTACAAGCCTTGCACATCGCAAAGGCCCTAGAAAAGTGATTATGGAAGTGGACCATCGAACCCTTCGTCTAAGCCAGAACGGCCCCATGAAGAGTGGGGGCCATCATAAGGGCCTCCAGAGTGGTGCGAGCGAGGGCTATCCCTTCATCCTCAATGAGGGTCCCATCTGGGTTGGTCATCGGTCTGCAAACAAGCGTGCGTTAAAACAAGAAACCAACATTAAATGAAAATAGACAAAGCAATGAATGTAAATTGTCCCACCTGGCTATTCGGTATACCGTGCCAGGAGGATTCTGGAACAAGGTATGAGCACGGGTAGCTATAAACAATGTATTATTGACATAATCCAATCCC
This sequence comes from Gnetum montanum, assembly GCA_015680685.1. Taxonomy (NCBI): domain Eukaryota; kingdom Viridiplantae; phylum Streptophyta; class Gnetopsida; order Gnetales; family Gnetaceae; genus Gnetum; species Gnetum montanum. The sequence continues at coordinate 26,463 of MNCI01038234.1, read as the reverse complement.
GGTGGCAGCAATGCCCACAAACGCATTAACGGGTGGTTTGGCTTGGGCCCGTGGGTAGTGCCATCCTCAACCACAAACTGCCCCTCGTCAATGTCTCTCATAAAGACCATTACGCCCTCTATAGCCCCCAGCAGTATTGCATCAACCACACTTCACGTAGTCACTTCGTCAAAATGCGACCACATAGCCACCTCGAAATTGGTTAACAAGAAAGCCAAAAATTCACTAGCACCTTCCCTGAACCAGACCCCCTGGTCATCCACAAATAAAGCCAGGGGAAGATCACCTTCCTCAATGGGGCCAGCCCATGCTAGCACCCCGACGAGTTCAACCACAATAAGGAAGCGTTTGCTATCCCTGCAACCAATCGCAATGTCACAAAACGAAAGTTTGCATCATAAATCGGCAGAAAAATCAAAAATTTCACTAACTGTTTACGCCCAGCGTATACACTGTACACAGAGCATATACGTCAACTCTACAGCGCGAAAAACACAACTTACGCCTAGCGTATACGCTGTACACAGCGTATACGTCCACGATTTATGCCCATGATTCGCGCTCAACATATACACCGCATACAGTGTACGCTGAACAAACTTAGCACTTAGAGCGATTCAGAATTAGCATATACGATATATACAGAGCGTATACGATGATCTACACTTAGCACAAAAAATGCATTCAATCCAGCATATACGCTGTCTTTAGAACGTATACTCCGACTAATACTTAGCGTAAAGAACGAAATTTAGCTCAGCGTACACGCTAGCCAACTCAGCGTCTACACTGACGGTGATCTGTTTTACACTGACGCCCCAACCCCTTCACGTGTACGGTGTATACGTTGAGCAAACCCTCGGTGTATACACTCAATTTCGAGTTCGGTGTAAATAGTTTACACCAGAAAGATAAAGCGGTATGCTGAAAAAACCCTCAACGTATACGCCATCGCAAGAAACAGAACTTACGTAGATGACAAACACGTTAACAAACTTTTACGCTAAAACAACGCGAAAAAATGTTTATACCAGGACTGAACACCATCTACGCTGCACAGTTACGCTGGCATGCACGGCGAAAACCCTCATGATGAAAAATCCCTGCGCTTGGCGTATACACCGAGATCATCTACGCTACAAATACAGTGAAGCACACAAACAACAACAGAGGTAGGGATCAAAGCCTGCCTGTAGGACGTCGCAGGCCACGCTGGAATCTTTGGCCTGGGCAAACCCTGCAACATGGGCTCCGTCTCCTCGGCAAAGGTTAGATCGGGACCCTTCCGCCCCTGGCCCTCCACTTCCTTTCCCTTGCCCATCTCGGAGTATCTACGCTGACGATCTATGTCTACGCTGAGCAATTGTTTACGCTGGTGCTGAGAAGTTTAAGCTTCGGCATCTAATCTAGGGTCTCTGCATTTGCACTGGGGATCAGTCTCAGGTGTCTACGCTGATGTTTACGCTTACGCTAGATATCGTGGATTACGCTTATGCCTTAGCAGGTTTATGCTGTCGCTCACGCTGTCGCTTTCCAGTAAAACAAATGGACCCCCCCTTTTCCTTTATATAGGGCCCGATGATGCTGACGCTGACGCCGCCGCCGCTTACACTGCCGTTGCTCCGTTTTTTTACCTTTTTGCCTTTTTGCCTACTATTTGTGAAAATTTCCCCAAAAATGATGAAAATTAATTAAAATCAGAGATTATTACATCTTGGTTCCTCCATGGACCCCATTTTACACGTTTACGCAAACCGCCCCCAGCGGCCCGGTACGGCCTTAAACTGCCATTTCCTCACCCAATGACGGCCCGGTACGGCCTTAAACTGCCATTTCCTCACCTAATGAAGGCCCGATATAGCTTTGAACTACCATTTCCCCATCCATCATGGCCCAGTACGGCCTTAAACTGCCATTTCCTCACCCAATGACAGCCCGGTACGGCTTTAAACTACCATCGCCCCGTCCATCACAGCCTGGTACGGCCTTAACCTGCCATGCATCCGGGTGCGACGATAATCCACCATTATAACATACACATAGCTTAAAAACACCAAAAAACATAAAACTATGCCCTTTTTCTTATGCAACTCTCGGTTTATTGGCAGGAGCAAGCTCAATGGACTGCTCGCAGTTAGCCGCACCGTTAACCATTGACGGACCACACGGCATCATTACACAGGACATTGACATAAACTTCATCAATTTAAGTCCACTGATGGACGATGTGATCATAGCCTCAACACAGCAAACAACAGACAATTACCAAGGCATGACAAAATTTCTTGACATAGAAGCTGAAAACATCACCGAAGACCCATTGGCTGAAACCCCCATTACCATGACTGATGGGGAAGTCAAAATCTTAAAATTAAGCACGCTGCTACAACTGCACTTGGCCCAAGACATTCAGCATGTGCTTAGAGAAAACATGAAAGAATTTTCTTGGTCCTATATGGACATGTCAGGGCTAGATCCTAGAATTGTTCAACACAACATTATTCTCGACCCCAAACTAAGACTGGTAGAACAAAAGGAACGAAAGGTCAGACCCGAGGTGGCATTGGCAGTTCGTAATGAGATCGCCAAGCTTTACCAAGATGGTTTCATTCGGGCTGTTGATTACACCGAGTGGGTGTCAAACATGGTCATCATCCCGAAGAAAAATGGAAGCATTCGCTTATGCATCAACTTCCGAGATTTAAATGTAGCAACCATAAAAGATGACTTTCCCCTACCTAGCATCGATCAACTCGTTGACTCAACTGCAGAACATGCCTTGTTATCTTTTATGGATGGTTTCTCAGGATATAACCAAATATATATCAACCTAGAACATCAACTTCGAACCACATTCATGACCCCATGGGGAACTTTTTGTTACACTATGATGCCCTTCGATCTCAAGAATGCAGGGGCCACATATCAAAGAGCCATGACATTTATCTTTAGTGATTACATGCTACGATCGCTCAACGATTATGTAGATGACATCGTGGTTAAGTCAAAAATGATCGAACAACACGTACAAGACCTCGACTTAGTCTTAAAACGTTGTTTAAAATATGAACTAAGACTTAACCCGAAAAAATACGTCTTTGGTGTCAAAACAGGAAAAATGCTTGGATTCTCCTTAGAGGTCTCACAGCAGCACTAGCTTTGGACATCATGTGCCTGGTAGTAAAAGGAGATTCACAATTGGTCGTAAACCAAGTTACAGACAGTTACACCTGTAAAGCTCAATATCTACAACCATACTGTGACTTGGCGAAACATTTAATGAAACAATTTGAAAACATTGATGTGCAACACGTCTCTCGAAACGACAACACCATCGTAGATGCGTTGGCCACACTAGCGTAAAATATATCGCCCGACATGTTCCATGCCTTGCCAAGCTCCGTAATCAAGTGCGATGAACCGATAAACTCCGACACGTTGCCGATCGCATCTGTTAGTACAACACACGCAATAGAATGGTACGATGACATAAAAGGGTATCTCCTATGCGACGAAACACCACGACATCTAATAAATGCACAGAAAGACGCTGTGCAGAAACGATCGAGGCAATACACCCTCATAGGGGACACACTGTGTCGTTGATCCTACGAAGGTATATTACTAACATGCATGAGTAATACTGACACACAAACCATAGTTGATCAAGTACATGAGGGACTATGTGGAGGACACATAGCACCAAAAGCCATGGCCATGAAAATAAGATGCTTAGGCTATTATTGGCCACACATGGAATACGACTACTCCTCCAAAGTCAAAAGATGTAACATTTATCAAAAACATAGTAACTTAATACATGTACCACCAAACGAGTTGCACACAGCACAAATAACATGGCCTTTTCAGAAGTGGGGATTGGACCTTATCGGCCCGATAACACCCTCATCTTCTGCAGGGCACAGTTTCATCATAACCGCTATTGAATATTTCACGAAGTGGGTAGAAGCAGCTCCCCTTCGAAAAATGACTTCTAAACATGTGTGCAACTTTATCCTAGAAAACATTGTAACCCGCTTTGGCACCCCTTTGACAATTATTACTAACAACGGGCCGCAATTTAATAGTCCCAAAACAAAAACCTTTTGCGACAGTCTGGGGATCAAACACTCGTTTTCCTCTCCTTACTATCCTCAAAGCAATGGGTAAGCAGAAGCAACCAATAAGACGATCATAACGATACTTAAGAAAATGCTAACCCAAAGCAAAAGGAAGTGGCACGAGCAATTACTATATGCATTATGGGCTTACCGCACTACTCACCAGACCTCAATAGGTAAAACTCCCTACAGTCTCATTTACGGTTCAGAAGCTATTTTACCTTTAGAATTACAGGTACCATCATTTAGGATCACACTCTCCAGACTCCTCGACGACGGGCAAAATAATGATCTCCGTATCATTGACCTCGACTCGGTGGAAGAGGAACGCATACGCACACTTGATCAGATCGAATGGTACCAAAAGCAACAACGACAATGACATCGGCATGACATCAACAGTTGCCCAATCCACGAAGGCGATCTCGTACTCAAAGCTATTCGGGAACACCCGGACAAATTCTCAGCCAACTGGGAAGGGCCTTACGTGGTCATCAAAGCATTCGACAATGGTGCATTCAAGTTAGCTGACACAGAAGGGAATGAGCTCGCTAATCCGATAAATCAGTTGTATCTAAAATCGTTCTACATCTAAACATAAGCTCAGGTACGTGTAAGTCCTGGAATTATGACTATAAACTGATACCACAGCGAAGTCCTGGAATTACGACTATAAAATGATACCACAGCGAAGTCTTGGAATCATGACGATAAACTGATACCATAACATAGTCCTGGGTTATGACTTAAAACTAACACCACAGCGTCCGCAAGGACAATAAACTAGCATCTGTCCGGCATGACGATAAACTGCCACCGTCCTAACCAATCGGGTCTGCTAAGACTATAAACTAGCTTGCCTCTCCATTGGTAATGTAACATCCGTCACGATGCTAAATAGGCAATGTCCAACGGGTTATGACATAAAACTAACCCACGACAGTCTACCAAGACTATAAACTGGCAAGTTCACATCCGGCACATCACTCCGCCTCCATGCTCATTCATCACTCGCTTCATTGCACCACTTGCTATCAGTCTCCATCTTCAGTACTACTTTCATCTGCATATAGTACCTGCCGTTCTCCAGCACCTTTGCACCATCGGTCGCCACGTAAGTCTAAGCTCGTCTGTTCGCTCACGATTTTCTTATCTCCTTGGAGTTGTGTTTGCAGGATGACACCTGGAGGTTTCACACAAAGATGCACTTCGTCGTAAGCATCAAGATAAGACAATGTTCTCAGCATACTTGGCAGGCCTAAATCAACCCATTCACTAGTACATCCCCATTCGTTCCCCAGTTTCCATTCAACTACACCCTTGACACACCCAATACATTCAAAACATTGAGCACGCTGTTGCACGCTACAATACGCCACACAGTACAACACCTGTGCACGAGTACAGAAATAGAGCAAAGTTTACGTCAAAAAAAATGATGAGACCCCGGGCACTTCCCATATAAGTCCCAGGTGGGAAGGCAGTTGTCTCAAAACCAAGTACTCATGTCTAAAATAGTCAAAAGACATCCGGTTGCATGGCTTTGGCTCCCCGCCAACAGGTTCCCTTGAACACTAAACATGGACCCTGTTCTCCCAGAGCATGTAACACATCCTTCTGTAACTTTGGCCCCGCCAACAAGATTCCCTTCAAAGCTAGCCGAGGGCCCTATTCCGCCAAAGGACGCACATTGCATGTTTGAACTCTGAGTCTGCTAAAACATTGGCTATTGGCAAGGATTAGCATGCCACATACCCAAACATCCCTTGTCCATGACACAATTCTTTGGGTAGTCACCAATTCTCGCCATCTCTATCCTCCTATTAGCCACAAATTTTCCAATCCCAATCCCATGTACTAATGAACATAGTACAATGACGTCTCGTCCAGTGGCAGCAGACACTGTCTCTATCAAGTCGCTTGTGGTGTTTTGTACTTCTTTGTCGACGCTTCTCGGGTTGATTCCTCCAAGCGTCAACAAAGAGGGGCCAATGAAACACCACAAAATTCGGAGCTTAGTACTTATCCGACACCAAGCGGGTCCTTGCGACCCACAAACGATTCCAGTTGCACGAGATTTCACACACGCGGCAACCTTGAGGATCATGACACTTGATTTTTACTAAGTGCATTTTGCCAACGTATACGCCCAGCGTACACACCCAAGTTCGCATTAACAGCATATATGCCCAGCGTATACGCCCAGCGCTACAGCGTATACACCCGACTCCTCAGTGTACACGCCCAGGTACTGTAGATGCACATGCTCGACGACAAGATCTCCAATGACAGCTTGAAGACAACACCAAAGAGCAAGGATTGAAGCAAGTGGACACCCTTCAGCGTATATGCCCGATGTATATGCCAGCACTCATCAGCGTATACACCCAGCATATATGCCCAGCACAGCATCTTCACCCACGTTCACAGCTCAGCACCGCCAGCATGTACACCCAGCGTACACGCTGACCCACTGCAGTGTATACGCCTAGCGTATACACTCAACAGATATAATACTTTGTACATTTGTAATTTGGTATGCACCTGGTCAACGCGCCACCTGTCCCCCAACCCGAGTTTAGTGTAAAAACCTATATAAAAACCCCCATTTCCCACTTTCGCCGGTCGGTTGGCAAAGTCCCGGAGCATCCCAGAGAACATTTATACTACGCACCTGAGCTGAAACCCTCTTACGCTGGAAGCCTCGTACGTTGCAGATACTCTCTATGCTCCGCCTACCCTGTGAACCAGATTCATCCCTGTATACGCCGAGGCTTTTCATCCGCCTTGTGTTCCTGCACGACTGCGTTAGACCGGTGCACTGTACTTTGACTCTGCAATACTATTGTTTACATTTGCTGCATAAGTTCTTTTACAGTTTTACGTCAATTTGGCCCACACATTATTTACGCTTGTTTACGCTCACACTCTGTTTGCATCCGTTTACGCTTGTACACTATTTACGCATAACCCAGCGTATTAGCACTTTGCGTACGCATGGGGAAATCCTTGTCTGATCCGTGTGCAGACCACCCAAGGTACTCTGCCTTTGCTGCATTCTAGCTCGCCCTCAGGTGAAGGCAGGGTCTTCTGTATGCGTCCTGTGATCCCGCGGCCTCTATTTTCCTTCCAGCCGGAGACCGACGATTTCAGGCAGTACAGGCATGGTGTGCACATATGGCAATGTGGGCATCACAGACATTAGGTGCAGGGCTTGGATAGATTGGGAATGATGATTAATGGGAAATGAGGTTGAAGGGCCTACATGCTAATATGTTGACAACATTTGATGACTACCCATCACCAAAGAGGATCTAGGTTGCGATAGTGTCATGGTAGTAGCAAAAGAGGCAAAAAACTATGATTGGTATGAATGAACAACATAGGTGGAAGGGACAGTCATAGCATAGATTGGACCACCACCTTTAGAATGGGATTCTAACTTCTCTTGGCCATCATGAAAAGGTTCATCATAGTGAGACACTATGTCCTATTCTCTTGACCTACTTAATTGCACAAGTTGGTTTAAAATCCATTGGCATTAGCCGGTGAGTGGGATAGTGGTATTAGACGTAGGAATGAACTCCTTTCATTCTGATGAATGATCTTAAAGTTACATTTTTCCTCAAATTCATGATATTCCAATGGTAGATTTGCTTGAATTTTTGCACATAGAAAGTTATATCGCTCTTCCTCTTGAGGTAGACCTTTGGGAAATTGATGCTGCAGTCTAAGAGACTATCGCAGTACTTGCACTAGGCTAGGTGGTTGCTCGAAATCCATCATGTGTGGAACAAAGTGAGACACCTCCAAACTCATGGTAGGAACTGAAGTGGTAGTAGAATTCATTTTTCCAATATGAAAAAGGTGCAAGAAAAAGGGAAAGATACTTGTAACAAATAGTTAAAAATAATATATTTTGCATTAAACGGTTAAGGTCTAGAGCTGTAGAGAAAATAGACTGAAACTGGGGACATCTGTAAATGCTGAAAAGCTAGTTTTCATTGTTGTTACTCTTGCTACCCTATGAGAAACTACTATGCTGATAGGGCCACTACACCACACAGAATGCAGGCAGCGTAATGCAGTGGATAGGTAGCATAACACAATAGACAATTTAGGAACTACTACACTAACAGGGTCACTATAGTACATAGGACACATGTAGCGTAACACAGTAGAGAAGCAGTGTAACATAGTAGAAAGTTTAGGAACTGGTACACTGATAGGGTCGCTTCGCTACATAGGACGTAGGTAGTGTAATGCAATAGATAGGTAGTGTAACACAGTAGATAGTTTGGGAGTTGCTACACTGATAGGGTCACAATGCTACATAGGACGTAGGTAGTGTAATGTAATAGATAGGCAACGTAACACGGTAGACAGTTTGGGAATTGCTACACTAACAGGGTCACTACGCTACATAGGACACAGGCAGTGTAACACAGTAGATAGGCAGCATAACATGGTAGATAGTTTGGGAACTACTACATTGATAGGGTTGCTATGCTATAGAAGACGAAGGTAGTGTAATGCAGTAGATAGGCAGCATAACATACTACATAGTTTAGGGCTTTCATCCTATAGGGTTCGAGAGGAATCATTGTGGCGATCAATTTACACCACCTGATGTGTAGCCAACCACAGGGGTGTCACGTCTATGCTAGTAGGATATTGGTGATGGGGTACAAAGAGCATGTAGGATTACCCATGACACATGGAAGAGACATGGATGTTCAGGCCCTCCTTCTAGTGCCAAAAACTATGACATCTAAAAATGTCAGTGGCTGGAACACCAAGGGGTTATCAGACGTATAACCTAACCCTAGATCCATGCGAGGGCCATGCTGGAGAAAATAGAAATGGGGTGCCCTAAATGGTTTGGTCGATCAGTTAGTGGCTTACATGGTGTACAATAACCATATGCAAATATTAATTGTTAAATGTAACACATTGAGGTTGAAATGGGAGAAAACATGGGATGCACAATGATAGAAACACATCAAAGTATGTGACCAGGACAATAAGCATGAACAAGAATGCAAAGATGCAACATAGAATGAGAGTTTAAGTGAGGGAATGCACCACCCCAAAATTAGGGAATCTGTTCTTTGTTTGGATGATGCATGTGTACAACTATATGTAATACTGGACAAGCATAGCTGGTAATGGAATGATATGGTCACAGATCCTAGATTGCAGCCATTGGAATTCTAATAGGAACTAATGAGTCGATGCTTGCTAGGCTAAAAGCTATTGTACTGGGTTGTAGAGATATTTGGGAAGTGCTATTGCTGGGATTTTTTGTTTATCAACCTTTCGTTCACCAATCTCTTCATCAAAGCTTACTGCCGGAAGCCAACTACCAAAAGCCAACCCTTAGAATGTTGTTTGCTAGGGTATTTATAGAGCCAGGAGTGGGAGAGAGATGTGTCTTGGATATCACGTGTCCTAGATCCTACACGGCATAAACGTGGATTCGTTACGCTAGCGTGTGAAGCTACACTGAATGGAGCGAGGCTAGAAGTGAATCCTACTAAGATATGACCATATCATTCAAACTGCATGTAACCAAGGGATTGCCATATTTTTACAAAAAATTCTTATGGAAAAATGTAAAGTGAAGCTGATGCTTTAGGACTACATCTTCCCCTCTCTTATGAGTAGGATTAAGCATAGAGACAATTTTGGGACTCGATAAGGGATGCAACAAGCAAGGAAAACTATTGATCTCAATTGTTAAGTAGATGTTGGGGCAGAAATGACCATCAACGACGAGTCCTAGAGCTTCTGTAGATGTCTTGCATCTTCTTTTCAAGTGTTACACGAGTTACATTACTCAGCATAGCATTGTAGCATGAATACCGACTTAGTATGCTATGCTACACTACACAACATAGCATAGTGTAGTTGCCACCTTTAAGAGAAATCTTACTCAAAAACCAAAAATACCCCTTTCCTGGCAAGGCAAGCTATTTTAATAATCAACCATTAAACTTTTCATGTTAAATGAGCCTAAGAATTCCTGGTTTCATCCTTGGGGCTCCTTTTATCTTTTAGGTCCTTGCTATGCTGTGCTATGCTATGCACCATAACATAGTATAGTGGTAAGTTTGGGATGAATTTGAATCACAACATGCAATGCTTTGTCAGGAGACTTTGAGTACGTCCTGAGAGCAAAGTGGGATAGGTAGTCTTGGAGGTTGAAGCATGGCCAAGTGCAATTGTTTTACTAGAACAACTTGATGGAGGATTTTCTTGCATTATCACCCTACTACACTATGCTACGCTATGTAGCGTAGCACAGTGTAGCACCTAGTTTTGCTTGAATTTCAACTTACTTTGCAAGTGTGCTATAATGGGATCTTAGTCATATTCTGAGGTGGTAGTAGAATAAGCATTTTTCATGGTCAAAGCATGGGCAACCTTTTTCCCATGCCAAGACAATTTGAGAAAATATTTTGTCATGCTAGGGTCTTGGTACAATGTGCTATGCTGTGTAGTGTAGCATAGTGTAGCACTTAGACCGAGGTGATCTTTGATGAAATTTGCTCTATTTTTCTGCATCACATTGATCACACTTCAAGGATGAAGTGGGACAAACATCTTTGAAAACCAAATATCTGCCAACTACATATTATGCATCTAATCTAACACTTGCAATACTTTTAACACCACATGGTTTGCTATGCTATGCAATGTAGCATAGCATAGTAGACCTCATAGTTAGAAAATTGGCTGAACTATTTAGTCCATCCTTAGTACCTCTTTTGTGCAAACTATCCTTATGACTGGGTGTTGCATTGACTGTGTTGTAGAGGGTGCCAGGCATGCCTAGAAGTGGCCTTGTAGGCATTAGGACTTCTAGGGTGCCATGTTGTCTGCATGGTCCAGTGTAACACTGCACTTGTAGAGATCCTTGCCCAAATTTTGGGACTGTGCTGAATCATGAGATCCCTAAAACTGATGGTTTTTCAGCAACATTGGCAAAGAGGGTATGAGTGGATAGTATTCTGGAGAATGATAACAATGAGGTGAAGTAGAGGATGATGATCTAGTTGGAGAAATAGGGTGTTGAAGATAGAAAGCATTTGGCATTGGGACATACAAAGGATATGGTTGGGTTGGTGATGGCTTTCCCCACAACTGGGGCTTTTGCCATTGTGGTTGAACCTGGTATTTTTGTACAAAATATGGATATAACATTCCTCCCCAATGCTCATGTAAATGTAACAAAACTATGCATTGGCCTTTGGGGTGATCATACAGATAGATGTTGCATTGATATGTGAACTTGGCAGTTGAGTTCTTATTCTTACTATCTTCTATCCTTTGTTCTAATTGTTGCATGGTGTCCTATCCTATTTCTTGATTTGGCATAGTTGTGCCTCTACTATTATTAGCATATTCTCCATATTTTTCATGTATCCATTTCATCATCCTATTGATCTTTGCCTCAACTTCACCTAATGATTGTAGTACTGGCAAAGATGGTTCCACCTCCTTGCGGTGAGTTGATTTCTCCTCTTTATGGTTATGGACCTTTTCTAATTCTAGATTTTGATCCCGTTGAGAGTTTTTAACAATCTCCCATTTAGCCATTTCTCCTTCTTCTTTTGCTACCCACTTATTAAGCTCTTGGAGTTGATGGGTTTGTAGCTCGTCTAGTTGACCTCAAGCATACATCCCTAGGGTCTCCTTTGTTTCATTACAGAGCCCATCAATAATGTGGTACATTAGCCTTTCCTTGGAGAACCGATGGCCTGGGAAATTGTTTAATAGTGCATAATATCTTTCTAAGGTTATGTCCAAGGGTTCATGTTGCACCTGTTTCCACTCTTGGATTTTTTTCCTCAAGGTTGACACTCTTGCATAAGTTTGATATCTTTCATTGAAGAGTTCTACCATTGTTGGTCAACTATGGATTGATTTTGGTTTTAATGATTTGTACCATACTTTTGCTTAGCCAACAAGTGTCATAGGAAAGATCTTAAGTTTTTTTTACCCATAATCAATATTTTTCCATACACAAGCATCATAGAAGGCTTGTAGATGATGTTGCAGATCTAAATCATAGCCTCTAAAAAACTTAGAAAAGTTGTTTAAGTCAAGATTGGGTAGACAAATTTCCTTGCAATGCCTAAGGGATATCTAAATGGCCTCTTGTATAGGTATTAGGCTCTTAGTTTCTAGTAGGGTTCATCATCACTAAGTAGGTTGTGCATTTACGAGTTGAGATGATGTTGTCCTTGTTCATGTTGGTGTTCTTGATTTTCTTTATGAGCTCAATTTTTAGTTCTTCACTGATCTGTTGAAAGATAGTCATCCATCTCACAGTCTAATGTTGAAGGAGTAGAGGAAGAGAGGGAATTATAAAACTTATTATGACTTCTGTAAGTCTTCCAATCATCTCCAAATAAGTTCTTGTTAGTTATCGAGAAGCTCCTAGGCCTTTTGGGCCTCCTTGTCCTATGGGATGTCTCATACTTACTAGAGGTGTCAGAGTTGGATGATGAAAGTCTTTGAGTATTGTTGGGGTGTTCATGAATGTAGGGGACTCCTGCATAAGGTTGAGTACTCCAAAATTTATCTTCATTATCAAATAATTTGTTGGTTCTCCAATGATCTGCCTTACTCATTGTTGCATTGTCAAAGTCTTGTGAGAGAGATATTGTTGTGTACCATGTGTGACTTAATTAAAATTAATTACTTTTCTAAGAGATATATCATGAATACTTTGTTATAGTGATCTTGTGTGATATAACTAATCTAAATAACTAGTACCATCCCTGACAACATTACCAATGATGAGTGGTGAGGTACCCCTACACTCAACCATACGAATACGAGTGTTTCACACACAATCTGGTTGAACTCCATAGACAGGCTAGTTGTCGTATCTAGATAGTTACTCATTGATCATATTTTGTTATCTTCCCACCTAGAATAGTATTTTCTTTGTCACATATGGTTTATTCTAGAGTGAGTTGTATGATGTAGTTTCTAACCTAGTGCTACTCCTAGGGGCAATGGAAAATAACTTTAATTAAGGTAGAAGGAAAAGGGGGAGAGAGTTAAGCTAATAGGAAGTGGGAGAGAGAATCTAAGCTAGCCTAAGTGTGATGAGCATCTGTTCCTTAATCATTCATACACATCTTGGACCTCATGCACGACTACTACTAGGATTACCAAGCGCATGTCCTAGGTACGCTACTGGCATACCAAGAAGTCACACTTAAATGATCGTGATTAAGTCATACACATTCCATGTTTAAGGAGTCTAGGGTGAAGAAATATTAACTAAAAAAATCAAAAAATAACAATAACAATTAAATAATTAAACTAAGTGAATGTTGCAATGATAAAGTAATCTCGATTTTTATTTTTAGTCATGTGCATGTCCAAGTACGTCACACTAGAATAAAGGTGTCATACAGTTACATTCATCACACTATGGGAATGCACTGGTAGAAAGGGTTGAGAAAGACTAAAAATGAAAACTAACTTTTAACTAAAAACCCCCTTTCCTTCATGCACCTACGATGTATTTATAGGTCTACACAGGAGCCATGATATTGCATATATGATATATTGAGCTAGGCTGTCATATTGTGACCTAATGAATCATGATTCATCAGATTTGAACCTTTCGAATATGATGGTGAAATTAAATATGGCATACAGGATCTCAAAAATTTATTTTAAATTCCATTTCTTAAACTATGTTTTAAGAACCTTGGGAGCTAAGATTAGCATAACTTGGATATCTAATATTCATTATCAATAAATAAATAGTTGTTTATAATATTTTCATCCTTTTGGATCAAATGATGATGTCAGATTGATCATATAAGAGTCTAATCATTAGGTGAGAATTTGAATCATACATTAGTAAGCTTATAGTCTAGATCAAATAACTATTTTTAATCATCTAATTAGTATGTCTAATAAATTTAACCTTTTCCTTATTCTTGGACTATTAGATTAGGTAATCAAGCTATATTTATTCCTATGGAACTTGTAGACTAAGATTTATGATGTATTCAACCAAATCCAAGTTAGTGAATCCTAGTTTAGCATGAGTCAATATCTTGAGGGTAGAAAAGTCATTAGGAGTCTAGAAAATGAAGTCAAATTGTATCCAAGGAATGAAAGAGGTTGAGAATTACTTAGTGAATTAACAATACAAGAAGCATTTATACCAACCAAACTAGCAACCAAGTCATTTGGTAAAAATCAATCACCATATAGAATCTTATCCTCATAAGGCACATGATATCCATGAAGAAGAACGATTTAGAAGAAAATCCAAAAATAAGTATGAAGATCCTGACATACAATATGCTTGCAAGGACTCCATCTAGTGAAAGACAATATCCTACACATCTACTTTGTCTAACACTCCTATTAACTAGCTTATATATATATTGGCCAAGATGATTAAAAAAAATGATGTTAACCAATCCCAACTACTGGACGAGGTAACAAGATAACTAAAAACAGAATCACTCATCCCTCCTCTATTTCTCTACCACTTCCCCAATTTAGTTTTACCCTCTCGATCAAGTTTGCTCTTTCTTTCTTTGTTCATGGCATTTTTCAGAAATAAATCTCTTGCATAAATAATGCTCAAAAACACAATGAACAAACAAAGNTTTTTATTTTTTAAGTTATCATCACTATTTGCATTCCAAATAATATATACTGGTAAACATAAATTGGTTAAAATAAAAGTTTATATATTTCGTATATGTTGATGAAGGAATATATTGCACAATTATTGCAACAAAGTTGTATAATAGAATTGAGAAAAAGGAAAAATACAATGATAAGTGTGAACTCAATATGGCTAATTTTCCAACTAAGCAAAATGAACTTGTGCAATTCTATTTTGGAGATGTTTAGCATTTGAAATCTTTCTGTATCTTTGCACATGAAAAGGAGGATGAATCTTTAAAGAATCAATGGTCTTGACTCTAGATAATGTAACAAACATTAGACTTGTAAGTTCTCTTGTGTAGCAGTTTTGTGGGATATGAGTAGAATTTAATTATTTTTTTATTTTTTAAGTTATCATCACTATTTTCATTCCAAAGAATATATATTAGTAAACATAAATTGGTTAAAATAAAATTTTATATATTTGGTATATATTGACGAAGGAATACATTGCACAATTGTTGCAACAAACATTACAAAGTTGTATAATAGGATTGAACAAAAGGCAAAATACAATGATAACTGTGAACTTAATATGCCTAATTCTCCAATTGAGGAAAATGAACTTCTTGTGCAATTCTACTTTGAAGATTTATAACATCTGAAATATTTCTGTATCTTTACACATAAAAAGGAGGATGAATATTTAAAGAATCAATGGTCTAAGTTCTCTTGTGTAGCAGTTTCATGGGCTATGAGTAGAATTTTTTTTTTTTTTTAAGTTATCATCACTATTTGCATTCCAAATAATATATACTGGTAAACATAAATTGGTTAAAATAAAAGTTTATATATTTTGTATATGTTGATGAAGGAATACATTACACAATTATTACAACAAACATTACAGAGCTGTATAATAGGATTCAGCAAAATGAAAAATACAATGATAAGTGTAAACTCCATATGCCTAATTCTCCAACTAAGCAAAATGAACTTCTTATGCAACTCTACTTTGGAGATGTTTAGTATCTAAAATCTTTCTATATCTTTGCATATGAAAAGGAGGATGAATCTTTAAAGAATCGATGGTCTTGACTCTAGATAATGTAACAAACATTAGACTTGTAAGTTCTCTTGTGTAGCGATTTTGAAGGCTATGAGTAGAATTTAATTATTTTTTATTTTTTAAGTTATCATCACTATTTGCATTCCAAATTATATATACTAGTAAACATAAATTGGTTAAAATAAAAGTTTATATATTTCATATATGTTGATGAAGGAATACATTGCACAATTATTGCAAGAAACATTACAAAGCTGTATAATAGGATTGAGGAAAATGCAAAATACAATGATAAGTTTGAACTCAATATGCCTAATTCTCCAATTGAGAAAAATGAACTTCTTGTGCAATTCTACTTTAGAGATGTTTAGCATCTGAAATCTTTCTGTATCTTTGCACATGAAAAGGAGGATGAATCTTTAAAGA
Organism: Gnetum montanum; assembly: GCA_015680685.1. Lineage (NCBI taxonomy): Eukaryota > Viridiplantae > Streptophyta > Gnetopsida > Gnetales > Gnetaceae > Gnetum > Gnetum montanum. Next base: position 10,188 of record MNCI01038234.1, on the reverse strand, counting down.
ATCAATGGTATTAACTCTAGATAATGCAACAAACACTATTAGTAGCCTTATCTAGTGTCATTCCTTAAGATTTATGAATATCCATGGCCCATGCCAATCGTAATGGTGATTGATGAGTGTTGGCACATTTTGGCCATTTCATGCAATAGGCGGACTTATTTGCAAATGGTGAGGTACAAAATCCTAATGAATTAAAACTGTTGATGTAGGATTACGCTCTTTCCCGTGAAGAATTCTACAATAGTTAACTAACCATGAAGTTGGAATGGCATATGCTAGATATTGTAGCTACATTTATAGGGAATTATCCATCTTGGTGTCATGAGCAGAAATTGTAGTGCAAATTTTGAATGATTAATTTCATGACTTGCTCAAGAATCATAATCTGGTGGCTCTCAAGTTACCTCACTGGAATGTATCCATAGAAAGAGAAGATAGTTTTATGTTTCTGAGATTGGGAAAAACAAAATGTTTAACTTCAGCCATTTCTCATTATGCAAAGATATTTAATAAGCTAGGATTAGCCACGAGATCCCTGGATCATGCAACCAGGTACATTCAAGTTCATCCACCCTGCAAAAGCATCTGGAACAACCCATTATGAGGAGTAGGTGTTACAGGTCTCTACACAACTATTCTATCATTTACTAGAACATAAGGAAGGATCAATATGATTTCTTGATTTACAAGCTTACATCAAATTTGTAATCATGTGTCATCCATGAGGCTACCCAGACCCTACGTGGAAGTCATCATAGCATTGATGAAGATTACGCTATGGTCTGTGTAGGGTAATCCTGACACGAGGCCAAGTAGGAGCATCGTGGTGTCCATAATTGAGGGTAACTTTCCAGCTCACAAAGTAGTTGTAGTCCAACATCCCTTTGGTTCTTCCGGACGATGCTTGTTTTTAGGCTCTATCGTGCATTTTCTGATGGACGCATGCAAGGAAACCCTAACCATTTTCAAGAAATCTGCAAATAATGGCGCCTACATGAAGGGAAACAGTTTGGACACAAAATAACATCGTTACAGGCATTGTGTGCACGATAGATGAACACATGGTAGCAGATGGTTCATGGAGATGCTTTTCCAATGCAACATCATAGTGCTCTTCGGTGAAGGTCCAAATTCACATTATCCCCCACAGAAGGTCATGATTTGGGATGACCACCATTGTCGCTACATCATTGAGCTCTCATTCCGCACAGAGGTCCACATTGTGCGGCTGAGGCATGACTGCATCATCATTATGCTAGAGCACAAGGTTTACATCTACAATTTTGTGGACCTCAAGCTTCTGCACTAGATCGATACACTACCAAACCCTACCGGCCTCTATGATGTTTCACATGACCCAATGAATTTTGTACTTGCATGCCCGAGCCTCCACCACGACCAAGTGCGCCTTCAGCACTACGGGTGGAAATGGATGAAGTTCATTGCTGCATTAAAAATTTATGATCTTTTAGGACCGTTCTGGTGTAAACCTTCCATCTAGTTGCATTTCCAGAAAGCACAGAGGTATTATCAAATCTCTGTTGGTGTTACATAGGTACATGCCCTTGGATTGGTGTTTCACAGACAAATATGCCTTTAGAGACCACTCAGGAGTGCAGAATTTATCATTAGCAAGTGTAGGAGCTACTGCCACTACAAGTCCATCAACAAAACATGTGACCTACTGTGCATGAACACAATGCATCTCGAAATCATTTCAGAGTTGACACACCACAACAACACACCAGTCCATTGGTTAACGGAGTAATCCATGGGTTTGCACTACCGGTGGTAAATCACTTCCATGGGCCTCGCTACCAGGACCAGCCCACATTATTTACAGGCCACGAGGCCTCAATATTTTCTTTATTTAAAAAAAAGAGTCATACAACATTTATTTTAATTAACTTTGGGTTTTGATATAAGTAATTTAGTTGTTCCTATGTTGCTATATGTTTGACAGCCCTTAGTTATGTATCAAGTGAGTATTAATATTGATTTAAAAATTTGCATATGCTAAGGAGTTATATAGGATAGTTATCCAATAGGACACTTGGACACCATAACTTTTATTTCTATAGTGGTAACTTTTTGTGGAAGTTATAACTTCCTAGCCTTAATCCCATGATGTTTGTAACCACTACAAAGGATACTTGTCAACTACAACTTGTTTATCTCCATGGTGACCACTTGGCAACTAAAGGACCACTTGGCAACTAAATGGGACACTTGTCAGCTGTAACTTTTTTATCTCTATGGTGGTTACAACCATCCAAAATTTTTGTAACTTACCTAACTTGTTGCGCAAGTAATCTCCTAACTTGTTGGGCAATTTATAACTTCCTTACTTGGGAGAGAAGTTAGCAAAGATATTTTGGAATGTCTAACTACCTTTTGAACCCTATAAAAAGGCTTCAGGTGTTAGAAGAAAAAGACACACTTTGGATATATCACACTTGGAGTCTTGGAAGATTTGTAAAGAAGAGATTGTGAAAGATTGCTTGTAAGATGACTTGCTAAAGACAACATTTTAGCCTCTTTGTCATAGTCTTGTGAGTTATGCTTATTATTTTTTATTTTTTTAAAATTATTTAGCTAGTGGTTTAGATAGTATCATGCTTGGCAAGTAAGCTTTTTTGAATTAGAGGATGATGGTTGCATGTGTTTGTTACCACCAATGGCTGATGATGAAGAGGTTATGGGAATTGCAGACAAGGGGGTGGGCTGAAGGGGGCCCAACGCAGTGCGTTCTCTAGCCAACTTATCTGCTAGATGTTCTTCATGTTTCCTTAGATGAGAAGGCTAAGACACAGTGCTCATTACATGATTTTGGGTAGTAGGGGAAATTGCATGCTTTGGAACCCTGATAAAAAATGGTGCCTGCGTTGTTGTAGTGGGACATGATGTGGTTTTAAGTACAAAAGGTGCAACAAATGTCTGTGGAGAGGTCCTAACTATAAAGGAGGTTTGTGACTTGGTTTCTGTTGGAGCTTCAGCATTGTGCTGGGGGGGGGGGGGG
>MNCI01038233.1:59361-129156 GCA_015680685.1 Gnetum montanum | reverse complement strand
TCTTACATGATGCATGCATTGTTCCTTGTCTGCAACCTTGATCTTTTGTATGCTTTAATGATGTCCATTTTGCTTATACAATATCAAGTCCTTGTTCATGTTCTTTTGATATGTATTTGAAGACATGTGGATGACCTCTTCCTTTAAGCTCTAGGATAGTTCATTCCTTGTCCTCTTTAGATCATCTTAGTTCCCCATGTACATAGTCCTACAAACACAATAACCATACAACCATACAAACAAATTTTGCCTCCATTTTACTTAGCATTTTGAGCACACCAAAACACACCAAAAGGTTCACAATCTCTTGTTTTTGATTATGTTCAAAACTTAAGAAAATGGATTAGTGATCATAAAAATATAGCCATACTACTCTCCTCCTTTTTGAACAACAATAAAAAGGATAATGTACACAACCTTGGGTAGAAAAGAATAATAAAATATGAAGAGTGAAGTATCGCTCATAATCCTAAAAAGATATAGGGAAAATGTATTTATCAAGTCTATGAATAAGTGTCTCAAATTTGGCAAGAGTATAACAAATCTTCTAAGTGAAATTCAATTTTGAAGCAAATGCTTAAGTAGCCTATCTCTAAAACAATAATACATTAGTAGTACAAGGTTCTTGGAATTTAGATAAACTTCATTTTTATACAACATGGGCATAACTCCATGATCAGGTAAATATAGCCATACAACTTCACAATGGAAAACCATTGATGTCAAATGAAAACATTCCCAAAGAGTAATCATGTTATTTNTACAACTTCACAATGGAAAACCATTGATGTCAAATGAAAACATTCCCAAAGAGTAATCATGTTATTTCTTAGAATGTAGTGAAAATTGAGAACTACTCTTTTGAGGTCAAAACAAGGAGCTACAATTAATTCAATAAGAACCATCAACATTCAATTTTAAAGGTCAAAACTATGAGTGAGACATGCATACTCCAATGTTAAGGTCTAGATCATTTTGGAACATGTAGAATAGGAGTTTCTATGAGCTTTTTCTTTAATTACTAGAATCCATGCTCACATTCCTTAGCCTACTTAAAGGGTGAATCATTCTGGGTTAATTCTACTAGTAGCTTAGTGTTTTTGGAGAAGTTCCTAATAAATCATTTATAATAACCAATGTGTCCAAGGAATGACCTTATGTCCTTAAACATTTTAGTTTATCTAGTGATTCCTTGGATGACCAATAATTTCTCTAGGTCCACCTTGATCCCATTTTCTAAAATTCTATGCCCTAAGGCTATGCCTTCATAGAACATAAAATGGCTTTTCTACCAATTGAGTCATAAATTAGTCTCAACGTAGCATTTTAGCACTTTCTCAAGATAGTCCAAGGCTTATTCAAATATGGTACCATAGGTGGAGATTCATCCATGAATACTTCTATACTTATACTAATCTACTACTAAAAGATACTAAGGACCAAGCATTAAAAGATACCATGAGCATTGCAAAGGCCAAAGAGCATCTTTTTATAAGCAAAACTTTCCTAGGAACTTATGATGAGGGCCTTGGCCTAATCTTCTAGTGTTATCTAGATTTGGCTATAGCTAATATAACCATCTAGAAAATTACAATGCCATGCCCTATAATCATATATAGCACCTATTCCACAAATGGTAAGGGGTAATGATCCTTGAAATTTGTCATGTTCAATAATCGATAGTCTATGTAGATCCTCCATTTACTACCTTTCTTTAGTACAATGATGAGTCAACTAATCCACTCACTTTCTAAAATGAGATAAATGAATCCCACCTCAAGAATTTATTTGTTTGCATCCTTTACAACTTACTTAAGCTTCAAATTCCATCATCTCTACATCAGCCTTTTGGGTTTGATGGAGGAGTGTATGTAGGTCTGATGTTGACATGTACTTGGACCTATTTCTATTGGTTCATGATATGACCAAGAAAAAGTTATTGAACATTTGTTTATCACTTTTAGCATCTTTTGTTTTTTCTCTTTAGCAAGATTTCCATTTATGATTACCAACTTACTATTATTAAGATAAGCATATTCTAGATTAGCTTTTAAGGTTTTGAGTTCAAGGGGCCCTACTTAAACTAATTTGTGACCTCTAACTCTCCCCAATCAATCTTAGTTTATGCATGGAAGAGTTGGCTATATATCTACACTTTTTCATTCATGTATTCAATATAAGCACTTCTGAGGCTTTTTGTTAGTTCCATGCATATTTGTGAATTTATCCCACTATCTATTGTCAACTACTTGGCATTTTCTTGTTTTTTGGCTACTACATACAAGTACTTATGAGTAATAGATTCCTTGGTATATGTTTTACATGCTTTGATGAATGTACTTTGTATTATCCATATTTTTTAGACACAATGGCACCCTATGTTACTTTATGCAATCCATGAAATTCACTTCTTCTCTACTTTACCAAATTCATTTTTCTTAAAGATTTCCATGGAAAGGTCTCAAATCCCCATCTTGGCATCAATTGTGCTAAGACAAGCCCTTCCCATGATGATAGATTATCCATATGGATCATAAGAATTGGAAAGATAAGACCATCCATAAATAATGGTCATAATGTCATCCACTAATTCCAAAAAGATCATAATGGACCAATCAACAAGATCTAATCTAATGTTACATTTCTTTAGCACATGCAAGTTTCAAGTATCATATATTTCCTATGAGATTAAATTTACTCCAAAATCTAAGTCCAATAGAGCAATGCATAGATCATTTCCTATGATCTTTAGATAAATAAGGGGACTCCCAAGATTAGATCATTTCTTGAAAATATGGCCAACTTTGATCTAATTGGTAACCACATGGGTCAACATGATAGTATGCATGTTAAAGGATATTTGATTTGAAGAAAGCTTGCGCATGATTTTAGAAGCTATGGATTCAGGGTTAGTAGCTGCAATTTTATGTGAGGGTTTTGATGGATTTTTTATCCTAAAGAAAGTCCTCTTTCAAGGATTAGTCTTGAAATCACTTAGATGGCTATCTAGCTCTAAGTTAACAACCCTCATGACATTTCTTTGTTGCAACTATGGTGGGATTTCCCCCTACATAAGTGTAGTAGGTAGTAAAGTGGTAGTGTTAGATGGTGTAGAAGTAGAAGATGGATAGGAAGAAGGATGAGTAAGGAAGAATTAGATCATAGAGTATGGGTTTGATGGTACTCTAGAGGATAGTAGTGGTGGGTGAAATAAGTGTGGCTTATAGAGCCATAAGGAGATATAGGCTGCTAGACATAGTATCCATAGGGATCTAGCTTCAAATAAGGATACTATTGTCTAGGTGGTGGAGTCCCCCATAACTATCGATTTTTCCATTGTTGATATTACTTCTAAGGATGAGAAGACACTCACTTAGATAATACTATGTCTGGTGAAACTACTACCTAGGATTTCCTTGAGGATAAGATAATCTCTTAGGTGGCTATCCCTTTGCAAATTTGGGATTCAAGGTATGCACCTCATATTCTTGTAAATACAACATCATATGGCAACATCTCTTGGAATGTCCATACTAATAGCTATTACATCCATCATTGTCAATTCTATAATCTACAACGTCATCAACCATCGAAATGTTACATTTTGGTTGAAGATACCCCTTTTCTGTATCTCTTCTCCTCCTTCTATCTCGTTCACTACTTTCTTGCTCTACCTTCTCATCTACTATTTTCAAAAAAAAAATTGGAACTTCTCATCTAATAATTCCTACACTTTATCTAACTTATCCAATATTTCAAAGACTGATTTTTGTATCAACAAGGTCTTTCTTTACACCATCTCATCTAGGGGTGTATCCTCCTTTGTATCATAGAAACTTACCTTGATTTTTTAAATGGAGAGAACTCTATTGTATTCTTCCACACTTTTCCATTTTTCAACTCCTCTTCTTCTTGGGTTACTTGTTCTATGAACCTTTAAATCTAATGAGATCTAATGGTCACTTGCCTAGAGCTACCTTCAAGGATTCATGATTTTCTTACTTCTACTCTTAGATCTATTTCCTCAAATTGGATACTATGAAGTACATTTGATACTTATAATTGAACAATTCTAACATTGTACTTCATCAACAAATGAATTCTGGTTCTATGGACTGGTACTAACTTTCTACTTCTTTTATGAGTATCTGTAAGAATAGTTTCAACTTCTTCTAGTTATTTTTAATGTTCTACATGGCATAGGCATTATGGAAAGCTTGAAAATGATGTTATGGTTCTGCATTATATTCCCTTTCAAATTTGGGAATATTTTTTAGATTCAATCATTTAATCTTACTATCTTTTTGGTATTCGGTGAGGATTTTGACCTACTTCTAAAACATTTAGCATGTTTCTTGTCGCTAATGACTAATCATAGTCATCACCGTCATGATGATGCCTTCTATGATAAGGCCTACTATGCCTCCTCTCTTGATGATGTCACTCTTCTCTTTTTCATGATTGTCTATACTCTTGATCACTTTCATCCCAATGGATCCTCCTATCATTTGCATCTTGATCCTAATCATCCCTATTGTTGTCTCAATCATGGCTCCTCCTATTTGAATTTGATAAGAAGGATGATGATGATGATGGAGGAATAGGATAACAGTGCCTTCTATTCCTTCTCTTTTTGTCCTTTTCCTTATCCTTGTCTTGATTCTTCCACTTATCTTGATCTGTCTCCTTATCATTTTTCTTGTCCTTAGAGCAATGACTAGGAGATTTTTCCTTTACGTTTCTTTGATTTTTGGATCCTTTTTAATCATCATCAATGTTCTTCAAGGTGTATTGCAACCATTGGTGAAGAGTATCCTCCTAAAAGAAAGGAGGAGAATTAGTATACTGAGAGTACCCGAAGAAGAAATTCTCATCCTCTTTGTATGGCTATAGGAACATGGTGAGGATTTTTTTGTTCTTGGAGGCTTTGTATTGAGCCTCCCTATATTTTTCTTTCTAGATTTATGCCTCTATAGGCTAATAGTCTCTAGATATGTTGTTTATTGGTTCATACTTAGGTTCCACTATTTTAAGTCCTAGCCTCATAAGTTGGGCCATGAGCATGGTAGGGATAGATTAGTCTAGAGGTAATATGATGCTATTGTCCATGTCTCTCTAGCATAACTACTCATCTTGGTGGAGGATAATGGTAAAGTATAAATAGTAGATGTCTAGATGGGCATACACAATCTTTATCTGCTAGGGCTTTCCACCAGTAGTCCTTTGTATGTGCTCTTGTTATTAATTATTCCTCTCTCCATGTCGGAGAGATTATTTCCTATGAGTAGAAGACATTTTAAAAATAAATGTAAGTGTACCTTTGGATAACACTTGTGATGACAATGATATTTGTTAGGTCTTCTCACAAAACTTGTATATAAATTTAATAGTTACTAATATAGATCACACTTAGCTAGACTAAGTTCGCAGCAACGATGCTAATGATGAATAGCAAGTATCTCCTACACCCAACTATATGAATTACAACTATTCACTGCTAATATGGTCAAATTCCATAGACTTAGTTACCTAAGTGAAAGATATTCTTAATAGTGAATCATGGGGTTGCAAGGTTGTTGTCTTCCTAACTCACACTTATATCTAATCAATATGTATGACTAAGTATGGGTTAAGGTATATGACATATATTTTTATAATGATTTTTATATATTTTTTCTCTTAATGGCTAGATGAAGAAATAAGGATCAAATGATTAATTATATAATTAATTAACTAGTCTAGTAAAAAATTATCCTAATGTGGAGTAGTTGTTCCCACTTGTTGTAAATGTCTTGAACTAGTGTTAACACTACTAGGTTACCAAGTAGCTATTACTGGGTGTATCAAATATCCACTACTTGGATTACAAAGTGTTAACATGTTATACTCAAAGTGGTTGTACTTACATGTTTATAATTAATAACATTAATTATTTAATTACTTAATTAATGATAGGAATGGAAAGTGAATGTAAAGTAAAGTGTGGTAAAGTAGAATTAAACTAATGTAACCACTATAATAAATATAGGATATCTCAATTTTATTTTCATTATGCCAATGTGTTCAAGTACAAGGGAATTCAAATAAAAGTCCATACAATCTGTTAGATTTAGATTGTGAACACTTAGCAAGAAAATATTCTACCTTTAGGAAAAAGAAATTATAAAAGTTTGGCTAGTGCTATGACTGAAAAGTGCCATAGGGATGCACACATTTACATAGGCAATAACTACATAAGCATCAACATATCTACATAAATGCATCTGAACATGTGTCAATGGGGATATGTCAATAGGGCTATGTTGACGTAGCCTATCTTATTGATGTTTCATCAGAGGGGTATGAATGTAATGCAACATAAGGAGGTGCTGAAGAGGCTTATGGAAGTTAGGATATTGAATCCTAATATCTTTAACATTCCAGAATACATCACCTTAATTCAATCAACACATATTGAAATTAGATACATGCTAATTATCATAGAAACACAACTTCAAGAAGGTGAAACAATAAATCAAGAATTGAGAGCTGAAGTTGCACAACTCTAAGCTCAACTATAAAATCAAACTCTCCATGAATAAGGCCTTACCAAAGATGACATCTTTGAATAGCTAAAGGCTAAATAATAATCACTAAAGATGGAGAAGAAGAAGGCCACTTAGAATGAGGTCTTAATAAAAAAAATATTGAATGAATTAAACAAGAACCTTCTAATGGTGTGCAAGAAAAATCAAAAGCTTGCCAAAGAAAAGATAAGGTTTCTAAAGATCAATAAAAAAATAGAAAATGGAAGAATGTCTCAACCATCTCTAGGAGCAATTAGCCAAGGTCTACAAATATGAAGTAATGATGTAGTATCCAGTGATATTTTTGGATTGCTATGTAAGACTAAATGCATGAATTTATTTATGTCCACTTAAACCTATAGTTTGAGCTTGTTTTGCAAGAATGGTAATGTATACTTGGTGCACTACTTCACCTAGTGTGATGCCATGCTTGGTGTGCTATGACATGTGGCATGATGTTGTACCTAGTTCAAAGCCATACCTAGTGAGGCATTACCCTTAGTGCATTGCCACATGTGATGCACTACCTCACCTAGTGTGATATTATAAACCCAAAAACTATTAATATCCAAATGGAAAAGTTTAAAATTATCTTTCATTTTCTAATATTTATTTTACATAAGAGCTTCTACTCCTCCCTTGGCTAAGTGTTTAATTTATTTAATTTGGTATTTTTCAGTTATTAATTCATCGTACAGTCAAACTCTATTAAAGTGATGTCATGCTTTTGTAGCCCAAAACCATTTCATTGATGCAAAGTTTAGTATTTCTATAATGAATAAACCTCAATTTGATTTTCTTAAATTTTTTAATTTTATTTTTTTGAACCTTGATGAGGATAATTTATTAAGAAAATTACTTTTTATATTTAGAAATTATAATTAATTTAATTTCTTTAGATAGATTTGCATAGTCATGTGAAGCTTTACAATAATTGTGCCCTACCTAAGGAGGTCATACCTATATGGAATGATGTTGGGCTATAGAGGATGTGACTAAGGATATTTTATCACTTTTGTGTATTACTGTCATGCTTATCCCATAAGGGATTATAATACAATTTATGTGTATATTTAATTTTTATGTTACGCCTATCCTATAAAGGATTACAATAGGTTTTAATTTTCATTTTATTCTTTATATTTATAAAATACATAAAAATTATAACATTATAAAATTTATAAAACTATAATTTTTCTATCAAGGAAATATGGATTTCTTAACTTATATCATATGTATTATAATATTTTCACTTATTAGATAGAACAATACATACAAGTAAACTTTGCAATTTATGTTTCCATCATCTTTGGTGTTCAAGATTGGTTTGCTATGCATATTGTTAATAAATCTCTTATGGTCTTGGCCAAGAAGGCCCCTATCAGTTAACTAGTAATAGAAAATGAGAATCTCAACATAAAGAAGGTTAGGACCATCTAACAGAAGTTAGCCATCAAGATTACTATCTATAAAATGAAATCCTTAAGTATGAAAAGATCAAAAATATTCTTAGGAAATAGGTGGACATGCAAAAAGAGATAAATGAAAAGGAAATAAAATTGGCTAAGATAAAGATTAATCAAGCCTTTTAGTAGCTCCAAGGTAACATTTGGCAACACATTTTTAATGGTTGCAATGCCTATAATTAGGTAGATATTAAAATAAAGAAATTACAAATTAAGAAGATGACAGAGTACATGAAGCTTGTCAACATACGCTACACTAATTTGAAAATGCTAATTATTGATTGACCTTGTTTAAAGTCAAAGAAACAAGTGGAGAGCTTATAGTTATTGAATGAAAATGAGCACAAAATCTTATGTAAGACATAATGAAAGCTACAGATTACCAATGCAACACTCAAGGTCCTCAACGTCACATATAAGATTAAAGAGAAGTAACAGAGACCTTGAGCAAGATAATGTCAAATTTCTAAGAGTTAAAGAACATGGTGAAGTCATTTAATATTGAACATAAACATTTCACTATCTAGTTTGTGAATGCTCATGAAATGTTTCCCACTCTAGCATGTCCTTGGAAGGTAGCCACGATAGAGAATCTAAGCAAATTAGCTTGGACCATCCATGATCTTACAAATAATAAAGAGAAAATAAGGTCATCAATAGACATGTTCAAGTTGAAGGAAGTAATAGTAGGTATAAGAAAATATGCCTCACTAGTGGATTGAATGTTTTTTCCTTCTAGAATAAGGGCTTGAGGAGTGTGGAGATCTTCATAGGTTCAATGCTATCTTAACCATCACCAATAAAGCTACATGATCTTTATTCCTTTATAAACCTCATCAGAGGATATTTAGGCATGTCGGGGAGGATTTACCTCCTTGGCTCAAACCACTACCCATCTCTTCAAAGTAGAACTTAGGGCAAGATGCATTAGAGTATGAATGTGTCTTAGCTCTTAAAGGAAATGGTGTTATACATATATGGTAGTTCTATTTCTATGGTTATTGTGTATTTGCACCTCATTGGTCTTGTAGCTTATACATTTATTATGGCATACTTACTATGCCACTAATCTTGGATTAATGAGTTGTATGCATTTATGCTTTGTGTAGGTATTGTGAGGTTTGAGGTGTAGTGCACCTTGAGTTCATCCTTCCTTGTTACTACTTTAGGATTCTTGGATAATGTCATATGGTGCATTTTAAGGACAACACCATGACAATAGTAGCAACAAGGTGACTATATCCATAGCCATAGTAATGAGACGAAATATCACATCAGTCGCAATATCGCGTTGGCCCCTGCGATATCGCGTACGCGATATCGCAGCTCGTTGCTAGTTCTATAAATAAGAGACAGCTTTCCCTTGTTCAATCATCTAAATCTAGACCCTTAGCCAAACTTTGGTAGTTTTACCATTCTAGAGATATAATAATTTCCACGTGCCCACAGTAGGAGTCTCAAAGTGAATGGATCTTTATTCAAGCAAATTGTACCTAAGTACACATTTGTGTACGGCAATAAAGATGAACTTTCTGATAAACCTTGTAGTACATGGACTAAGCTAAATAGGATTTAATTACTATTAAATGTTTAAATAATTTATTAGATAATTAATCTTTCTCAACCCTTAACTCTCCTAGTAAAGTGCATTCAGTACGACCACTTCGAGCACATGTGTAACGTTTGGTAACCCAATAACAAGTAGCGTTTGGTAATCCCAGTAGCATTGCACTGGTTCAAGGTGTGTGCGGAAAGTGGGAATAGATACTGGTGCTAGGACAATTAGAACTTAGTTAGTGAATAGTTAGTCACTTAGTCTCTTCACCCTTCCCTCTTAGCATAAGGCGTTAAAAACATAAAAGACATAAAAATCACATACCTCAAACTTACTTAACCATACAACTATGACAATACAAGTAAGTTTGGAAAGATAAATATTGATTAACATTAAGCGTTCCATTAGGGCACGTAAGCACTTAGTCCTTGGATTTCGATCGGATCGTGCGTGAGATGCTCGTATTCATATGGTTGAGTGTAGGGGTACCTCGCCACTCATCATTAGCACCATTGTCGGGGACTTAGTTGTTTGTGTGCTATGTAGAACATAGGAAATCATTCACATCATTGGGAGCTAAAATGAACCCTTAGGGTTAATCAAGAGAAAATAACATAATGGTAAACAACACACCAAACAAGACTAAAATGTCTCTTTCTTCAAACAAAATAACTTCACCGCCTAGGAACAACACTAGCGACAGTCGACGACACAACACACATAACCAAAATCCGCCAGTTCCTCAACAATTCAGTGTGGTATATATTCATCACAATGAATATATACCTGACTTTACCTTTGTCTTCCATCAAGATGAACAATTGTGTTGGAGAGACTTGGAGGGTAACATAGTGTTGCCTCCAAACAGAGCAGCCCCTAACATGCTCCTTCATGTCCTTGCACAAATAGGTATGTCACAATTATACGCTAAGTACATTGCATGCGATTACAATGCAAGGGACTACCATCCCACATAAGTGCAATGTCAATGGACTTGCGGCAAGAGAGTTACCATGCATCGTTGAAGGGAAAAGGACCCCATAATGCTTCGCCTATCATAAGAAAAATTGAGGGTGGTCAACCTATTTCAATAGGTTCTCCACAAAATGATGTTCCCCCTCCTAATGATGGTGAGGAGATGGTGTATCAAAACCTTCACTCCACTACTCACAACCCTAGTTCTAATCCACAAACACCAAGTGTTCAACGAGGGAACACAAACACAAGATAAGGGTGAGCATTCTGATCGTCATCAAAATCGAAGCCGGGACCATCAAAGAGAGGTTAGGAAACATCGTCATGGTAGTGGTTCTCCTTCTTCTTCACCTTCATCATCACATTCACCCTCTTCTTCAACATTAGGATGCAGTCATAAGGAACCTAACCGTGAGTATAAGGCTAAGCAAAGTGAAAAACCTCGATGAGAGAGTCGAGAGCAAGGATGAGGGTACTCTAGAGAATCAAGGCATGGAAAAAGGGAAAGTAGGGAACCACGTAGACACCATAGATGCTATGAGAGAAATGACCATGAAGAACCCCTACTTGCAACCCAAGGCATGTTAGACATCACAGAGGCTTTTAGAATACCTACAAGGCACCAAAAAGATAGCAGGATTAAAAGACTAGACATGAATAATATCCTACGATTTGAGGGGGGGTACAACGTTGATCCTTAGAACCATCTACAAGCATTCCATGATGCATGTGCCTTGCAGAACATTGAGAATGAGTGGAAAAATTTAAAGTTTTTTCCAAGGACACTGATAAAAGAAGCAGAAAGTTGGTATTAGTCCTTAGAACCAGAATCCATTCGAAGGTGGAGTATGATGCTAGAACTGTTTAATGATAAATATCAAACATACTCCCGGGTGTCCAACTTGCTAAAGAAGATCCAAGGATGGATGCAAGAAAATCATGAACCCTTAGATGTTGCCATGGGCTGATATTATGCATTGCTACATTGTTGCCCGAGCCATGGTTACTTGTAGCAGGATCAACTACGCCATCTTGTAGATGGACTCAAGCATGAAACTAGGAGAACCCTTGGAATGTATGCCCAAGGGAGATTATCAGAGCTTAGGTCCCATCATATCCATAGATTTTTGGAGCAAGTAGCTAAGGAAGAAGGAGAGCTACGCAAGAGAGAAAGCGTAGAAGAATATAATCGTGATCCTTCCCTCCAAAGAAGGGGAGTAAGATTCTATGAGGAGGAGGATGAGACACCACTTGAAGAGATGGTGAATAGAAAAACCTTGCTACTTCAAAAATTAACAACAGAAGTGTTAGCTAAGATAGATCCAATGTGGGACTCCTTAGATAGTAGATTTGAAACCATCTTTAAAATCGTAGAGGAGTCTAAGGAGCAAAGTAGTGACTATGATAAAAAGAAAAAGAGGGATTTGGACCATGCACATAACAAAGGTTAGGGTAAAATGACCATCACCAAAGAGGTTGTGGAGTCTAATACGGACAATGATGGTGGATGTGAGATATGCCAGTATGACCATCCTAAGGGATGTTGCCCAATAATCTCACATATGCAAGAGTCTGGGGTGTATACACTTAACCCATGACTTAACAAACAGAAAGCACCCCGACGATTACCTTATCCCCAAGGTAACCCAAGGAAGTTCCACCTAACATATTATCCAACTAGAAATCCACCACACCTATTGAGCAACACCATTAGTGGAAATACCCACAGTTGTGGGGGATGCCATCACCAAGGCAACAATACCCTCACCGACAACCGGATCCATATGGCTACTACGTGTAGTAGCCAATCTTTCCAAGTGACTCTGTCGGTTATGCGACTCCACAATATCACTACCAAGCTTGGGAGTATTATAGAACTCATTCTCCTAGGAGAGACATACCACACACATACCATCCTCTAATCCATCCGCAACTCTCACACTAATAGCTCTACTACCACCCGCTCTAGCAATGCAAGGGGAACTCCCCACTCAACCGCAGCAACGCAATGCTACGAGAGCTATAAACCTTCAACTTGTTGCTGGTTCTAACAACCGTACAAGGAGAAGACCTTTCTTTAGGACCAACAGTCCAAAAAAGCTCTCACAACCACAAGGGGTTGAGACTCCGAACATTCCTCCATCAAATAAGGCTTCGAAGCTCCCTTCAAATCAACAACAGAGCTCAATGCATATGGTTATGTTAACACATACCATCACTGACTGGATCAAGGAGGGCCACCTTCCTAGGAAATTCTCTGATCCTAGAAGTCCTTTAATCTATCTCTAAGTCAATGGGAATGAACCTTGTAAAGCTCTTCTGGACTCAGGTTCCGGAGTCAACTTGATATCTCAAGAAATTTATAAAGCTTGAAACCTACCCCCACTGCAGAAGAGTAATATTCGCTTAGAATTGGCTAACCAGTCCATCACTATTCCCTTGGGACTGGTGGAGGACATCATTACCACTGTGTCTGGTTGGTCGTACCTAGCTAATTTCCTAGTGATAAAAGTCAACAACAACAAAGGGGACTTCCCAATAATAATGGGAAGGGCATGGCTAAGTACCGTGAATGCATGCCTAGGAATCTATGATCTTTCCCTAGAAATATCTAAGGAAAACACTTGTGGGAAGATCGAGAAGAAGAAATTTCCATGCATCACATATAGTGATACAGGGTGTGATTACGTACAGGAATGTTCAGCATTGCCTGCATGCAACTGGTGTGCACTAGAGATTAACATACAAAGGTGCCTATATGTAGCAACCACACAACAAGAAGACACCTAGTGGTTGATAGCTAATCAAGAGAGAAGCTCACCAATATGCATGGAACTAACTGGGGGAACAACTTGCGCTCACATTGAAAGCATAGATACATTGGAGCAAGAGCATCACCAACTTCCAACCCTTAACCTAAAAACATCAATTGGGAGAAGTTGGACACTTCTAAAAAATTCAAACGAGCACTCATTATTTCAGATCTCTCCCTTTCAATTCAGTCATGGGGGAGATGGCCACCTATGCTGATCAATCATAGCCCTCAATTTCTTTTTAAGTTTTTGTTTTACACATTTTTTTATTACAAATTTCTTTAACTTTTCTTATTTATTTTTTTACAACATCATTCATACTCTTTCATTTCTTTGTGTGTTTGTTTATTTTGTTTGATTTCTCACCTAATAAGTACTCCTGATGGTGGTATGAATTTTATTCCATTAATTGATAATGTTTGGTTTTTACCTTTAAGTTATGATGTTGATACTAAGGTATGGTTCTTTTGATATAACAGGAAATGAGTCCACGTCACCCATACATCCATGAAATTCTATGGTCTCTCTTGGCTTGGAACTGTACAGTCCCCTTTTTCACTAATAAGAACTATCAACGAATCAGTGACTGGACATTTCTCAAACTAAGGAAGGACTCAAGGATTGAAAGGGTGTGACTTCAAGGGGATTTGATGCACTTGTGCTGGCCATTCTCTTGGGTGCTTGGACATTTTCTCCTTGAGTCTCCCGTACCATTTCGACACTACTCCATTATCGAGAAGCTGAGCTAATAAAAATAATAAGTCTTTGCATGGTGTGGTTCTCACACAAAAGCAAAAAAAAAACACATAGTGAGAATTCAAAGCACACCCCTTAGACAAAATAATCATCTAGGCTACAAGCACTAGTTATGAAACTAAATAAAAATGTTCTCTCTAACTAATTCCCTTCTTGCTTCCTACTTTTTCCTTTTTTGTTTTGTCAGAATGGTGGTGAATTTTTGATGGAAGCATTCTTGTTACTTCAAGTGTATGGATTGGTCGAATGTATTAATGTGAAGTCACTGGATGTGATTTGTTTGAAGCTAGATTTGGAATGAGATCTACTAAGTCGCATTAACCATTAATACAAAAGGGTTTATACACCACCTTGTTCTTGAGATTCCATTCCATTCTCTTCTTTCCATCATTCTTTCTCCATTTTTCACCTCATTTCCGGTTGTATCAATAGTCCATATTTTGGTGGATGCATTGTTTTCTTTTTGGTAAACTCTTGTGGTTAAGAATTTAACTCTTGTTTCCAAATGACATTTCTAGAGCCTAAAAACTCTTTAAATGTGGGATTTTCAGGGCATTAAGGGCATGAGCCTGCTTTGGGGAGGAACCACTGGCATTCCTATTTGGTGCATCCATTAATTTCTTTCCCTTAAAACATTTCCGTAATCACCATTTATTTTGTTCATCTCCATCTTTGACATCCATTTTATCGGCGTTCCCATTGTTTCTTTTTCTTCATCTTTCTTATTCCTTATCTTTTTCCATTCTCTCACTACCGAAGGTTCGCTCTCAGTTATGGGGATCCTAGTCCAATTTTTTCAATTTTCTCCTAACCCCTACACCTTAGGTAGCCACCAGTATTATATCTCCAAATTCGTATTAGCCATATCACAACTCAACCAATGGACCTTACACTAAGGCAAGGTATTAACTGCAAATGGAAATCATACAACAACGGATTGGACCTGGAGGAAACACTTGAAATGGATTGGTGCTAAAATAGTTATGCAAGGAACAAGATTGATGATGTGCTTATGGATGGACAATGAAAAGTGCAATCTTGACATCGGCAACAACAGACTTCTTTTCTCTCTCTTCTCTCTTCTCTCTCAGCTGCCAAATAAGGTTGGATGTCAAATGTGTATAGTATTCACTCTTGTTGTCATGAACACTAAATTTTATCATGTATTGTAATGATGATCCCTTCACATGTCACCCCATCTACCATTAGTGTCATTCAAGTCAATAATCCCATACCTTCCCAATATTTTGTAAGAAACTCGAGGATGAGTTTTCATTTAGTCATGTGCGTATGATGAGACGCAATATCACATTGGCCGTGATATCGCATCGGCCCCTACGATATCACGTACACGATATTGTAGCCCATCACCAGTTCTATAAATAAGAGGCGACTTTCCCTTGTTCAATCATCTAGATCTAGACCCTTAGCCAAACTCTAACAGTTTTACCATTTCAAAGATAGAATAATTTCCATGTGCCCGCAATAGGAGTCTGAAAGTGAATGGATCTTTATTAGATAAAATTTTACTTCAGCACACATTTGTGTATGGAAATAAAGACGAACTTTCTGATAAACCTTGTAGTTCATGGACTAAGCTAAATAGGATTTAATTAGTGTTAAATGTTTAAATGCTTTCTTAGATAATTAATCTTTCTCAACCCTTAACTCTCCTAGTAAAGTGCATTCAGTATGACCTCTTCGAGCATGTGTGTAATGCTTGGTAACCAAATAATGAGTAGCGTTTGGTAATCCCAGTAGCGTTGCACTGGTTTAGGGTGTGTGCGGCAAGTGGGAACGGATAATAGTGCTAGGATGATTAGAACTTAGTTAGAGAATAGTTAGTCACTTAGTCTCTTCACCCTTCCCTCTTAGCATAAGGCGTTAAAAAGATAAAAGACATAAAAATCACACACCTCAAACTTACTTAACCATACAACTGTGACAATACAAGTAAGTTTGGGAAGACAACGATTGACTAACCTTAAGTGTTCCATTAGGATGTGTAAGCACTTAGTCCTTANTTTTTTTTCAATTAGTGAAGTTACTAAAATCTTTATAATTCTGTGCTTTAATCAGTCAAATCACTCCCACATTTTAACTTAAGAATCTATGCTAACATAATAGCATTAATGTAAGGTCATTTATGTTACAAATAATAAATTTCTATATAAATATATGCACCAATTATATTTAAGATACCATTTGGTCATAGTTATAGCAAAGCTCTTATAGTTTATTCTCGTAGAAGTTAAAATATATCACCAAGTGTCTACAACATGAACTCTTTGGAGTGGGACATAGGGCTAGATACAGTAGAGTAGGAATGTGTGTTAGCTTTATAAGAAAATGTTATCATATGTGATTGACTAGAATCTTATTTAATTAATTATGTACATAGGCACATTTTCATGAATGGTGATATAATTAAGATCAATTTACCTTCATTGCAGCACTTATCTTAGTTTAATATTTTATTTAATTATAATTGAATTTCTTTATTCCTTTACTTTGTATGCACTTAGTTAATTATTTATGTTTCATCACCTGATAGTTATGGTCACATGAGTATTGACTAGTTTTGAGCATAATGCATATTATCTGGTAATCTAAGCAGTGTTGTTACTTGGTTTACCTAGAAGTAGTTACTTGGTAATCCAATAGTGATTACATGAGTTTGAGATATGTATGAAAAACCAAGGATGAATTCTTATTACCTAGGATATCATAGCCTTAGTATTTTATTATGGCCCCTAAAACATTCATCTATTATATGTCTAAGTTATACTTAACCATACACATTAAGTGCCACAAGAGTATAATTGGGAATACAATGACATATAATCAAACAATTAGCTATCTAATCACAACATTAGTCTAGTCTATAGATTACAAAAAAGTTACCTGCATACATTCATGATTTATATGATTGAACATTAGAATTTCTTACTACTCATCAATAGTAATGAGAACTTGTTCTACACCATGATGTACTATTTACTTTATGCTTCCAATTGACTATTTTTATTAGTTGAATGTTTGTTTTATGATTTAGTTAAAGTAACTTACATCTAAATTCTTAAGGGTTTTGTAGCATCTCTATTAGTTATTTATAGGGTTTGATAGATAATTAATAGAGGTGTTATATTTAAAAACTAGAGAATAAGCATTTTTTCTCCCATGTACAAGAATAAAGGAGTACAAAACTATGCAACTTATATAAAGAAATCAAGACAATGAGCCATATTATTAAGCCTTGGAAGAGTCATAGAGGAATGTCTTAAACATGGATTAATAATATTAAAAATTTAATTTGAGTTTATGCTAATAAGATCTAATATAGGTGTTATTTCTTGATACAAAACTTAATGAAGAAACTTAAAAAATATAGAGAAAATCTATATATGATCTTTCATTGACTTGGAAAATATATATGATAAAGTGCTTAGAGATGTTATTTGGTGAACTTTATGAAGGAAAAACACCCTTAAAAAGTATTTTAAAGCAATTCAATACATGCATGAAGGAGCTACTACTTAAATTAAAATAGCTTTTAGAATCATTGAAAAGTAGTAGAAGCAAAATAGAAGAAATATGAAATGCAATTTTAATAACAAGATATATAGTGGTGAAATAAAAGTGACTATTTAAGATCAAGAATTCAATCATTGTAAATAGTTCCACTACATTGAATTAATATTCTAATCATATGATGAAATTGATAAATATATGAGAAATAGAATTGAGATATAATAGTCAAAATGAAGATAGGCTAGTGGTGTTCTATGCGATAAAAGAATTATAAGAGAACTAAAGAAAAAATTTTACAATATAACAATCAGTCCTACTATTTTTTATGGTGTTGAATGTTAGATAGTATAAAAAAGGCATGAAAAACAAATCAATATGGTAGAAATGCAAATATTTAGATGGATGTTGAATGTTATCAAAAGAGATAGACTACACAGTACAAACATTCAAGAAAGACTTAGAGTGGCTTCTATTTTAGATAAGTTACAAAAATGATATCTTAAATCGTTTAGGCATGTGTAAAGAAGATGAAATTATGAGGTCATATAAAAAGGTTGCTACATTACTATTCTAGGAAAGACACACACACAAAAAAAAGATGAAAAAAACATAGAAAAAATGATTAAAAATAATTTGAAGAAATTGTAAATAAACAAATGTTTAGCTCTTCATACACATGAATAGAAAAAAAGAATTAAAGTAGAGAACTGTATTTTATTTTAGCAAGGCTAGGATGATGATGATAAATAGGTCTATATCAAGGACTTATACTTAGCATGTAATTATATGCTATTGTTATGGAAGAATTAACAAAGAAAATATAGGATGAAATCCTTTGGTGTATGATATTTGTAGTTCAAATTATGTTAATGAATACAACTCAAGAAAATATTGCTTCTAAAATGGAAAATTGAAGACATGCTCTAGAATTAAAAGGATTAAAAATTAGTATAGATAAGATAGAATATATGAAATATAATTTTAGTAAAGGAATAAACAATGGTAAACTAAAAGTAATAATTTAAGGCCAAAACATCTCTCCCTACAAATAATTTGATTGCTTAGCATTGATGCTTCAATCAAATAGTAAAACTAATAAAGACATAAGAAATAGTATTGAGGCAAGATGGTCAATTCATATAATAAAAGGATCCTAATGAAACTAAAGTAAAAATTTTATAGACTAGTAATCAAACATTTTCTAAGATTGAATGAGCTTACCAATTAAATTGCTAGTTGTATACACAATTAAGAATTAAATTTGTGATCTTAGAACTCAAAATACTTTAATGATAAGCTCCTAACCAACTCAACCATACTCATGTGATATATATATATATATATAAAGGATCATCACCTAGAGCCATAGTGCTCATCATGCTAAGTAGGGCCCCAAGAGGATTGGTAGATAAGTGAAAATTTAACCTCTTTATGTAGTCATATCCAGGTTCAAACCTATATCTTTGACATGAGAATGAGAAAGTTACCATCACTCTAAATGATGAGGTGTGTATGTGTGTGTAGGAACAATGGATATTGAATGTTACAAAAATAAATAAATAAAATTTACAATGTAGATATTAAAGGAAGGCTTGGAGTGGCTAAGAATGATGTCTTAGATGGTTTGGGAATGTGTAAAGAAGATTTAAAAATAAGCCTATTCAAAAAGGTAATACATTGTTTCAGAAAAGCCACTAAAAGAAATATAAAAAGAATATGAAAAAAATGATTAAAGATGAGTTGAAGAAATTGAAAATAGATAAGGATCTAAACTCATCATAAAGGTAAATAGTAAAAGAGAACCCATGTCTCCAACCCCATTTTATTGGAACAAACTAGGTCAATGATGATGACAAATATATCATTAACTTGCTCCATGTCAAATTTCATAAACAAGGCTAGGTTTCATGCTCCATATCATCACTCAAAGCCTTAATGCTTATCCCACTAGGCAAGGTCCTAGGAAAATCAATACATGAGCAAAAGTCGAACCTCTTTTCAAATAGTTGCACTCAGGGTTGAACCGATATCTTCCAACTTGAGAAACAAACACCTTGGTATTACTTCGAATGATGGTCCCTATAAAGGAATGTAACAATGTCTACACTATGACTTGAATTAATAACCTCTTACTTAAACTTAAGTTATAGATGAAATGAGGCCTTTTACTTCTATAATACTTAGTAAACAATGAAATAACTAATCATACTACCTCTCATTAATACTAAAATAAACCTAACTATTTCTCTTATAAATAAAAATCAAGTTTTAAAATTATTTTAATTATTTATTAACAAAACATTTAAATGTGATAGTGTGTAAGGTTTAGCCTTAGTGAGTGTGCAGTGCCCCTAAAGAGATTAGCTATTAGTCATGGACGTCTAGGTTAAGGGACCAGGGATAAGACACATTACTCGATTAAAGGCCTAAGAGCGGCAACGTATTTTGTTCCAGCACCACACAAGCTCGATTGTGATAAGTGATATCATGGATATTAAATATCATGGGGCAAACTTTTGACGTTACAACAAGCAGTGATTTCTAATTTAACTATGTTTGCATTTTTAAGCATTTATGGCTTTGCATTGTAACATAAGCCCAACGCTTCAGGGCATCACTTTTTTAACAGATAAAGATCGCGATCCACCAAAGCCCGTCACAACCTCCCAACCTAAAAAAGAAATCAAACTCACAACCTTCCAACCTAAAAAAAGGAGTGGTTCACACATAAAAAACTTTAATACACAATTCCTATCTGTAAAAAGAAATCAAACTCACAACCTCCCAACCTAAAAAAGGAGTGGTTCACATAAAAAACTTTAATACACAATTCCTATCTGTATTGCTTTGGCAGGTATTAATCAATAAGCATCGTAAATTCGACCTCCTTATCAGTTATTAATGCACGAGCGTTTTGTGCTGCAACTTTTACTTGCTAGCCATAACAGAATGTAAGTTTCATATCACGGCTCTCAGTTTGTGTATTAATATTTTGCAATTCCTAAATTTTATGTCAACAGTCTTACTCAGAATTGCTGCAATTTTCTATGTGCAGGTGTTTATAAATTTAAATGTAAACTATTGAAATACTTTGCAGGGTAAAAATTTGAGAAATTACTGGTGGTAGCACCTGTCAAATTCACAACCCCGTACTGAAGTCCGTGCTTGAAGTGTTGGGGCTGATTCTGCCAGTTTTATAATTATGTTGATGATGAAGAATTTGAGCCAGCAGAAAATGTTTCAAAAGCCAGAATGAAATTGTTGTGGTGGGTTTTTCCATGGATACCATGCTGTATCCTGTTTCCTTTGTCAACAATCATGGTCAATTGCCAGAAGGTTCCTGCTCTGTATGTTTTTGGAGATTCAACAGTGGACACAGGCAACAATAATTTTGTGAAGAGCATAGCTCGGGCCAACTTCCCTCCGTACGGCCGAGATTTTCCCGGCCAAACTGCCACCGGCCGATTTTCCGATGGAAAACTCATTTCAGACCTGCTCTGTAAGTAAAGTTCTGTTGCTAAATGACTTTTCCTCTGATCAAAATCATTGTTATGAAACTTGTTAATTGCACTATAATTCCTTAAAATTTGAAATCCTGAATAATCACAGCCGAGAAACTGGGCTTTTCTGGTGCTGTCCCACGGTTTCTGGATCCTCAATCACGAGGCGAAACAAGTGTAAAAGAAGTATGCTTTGCTTCTGCTGCATCAGGGTACTACGATCCTACTTCAAAAGTTTATGTGAGTGAGAGTGATGGTTGTTTAATAATTTAATTTCTTTCAATACAGTGATTATTGTTTCTCGGATTTCTCATAGAATTTATTATATTTGCATCATTGGTGCTGCCAGAACGTGATTAGCATGAGCCAGCAGGTTGAATTTTTCCGGCAATACAAATCAGAATTGGCAGAACTTGTGGGTGCACAGAACTCTGCGAAAATTATTTCAGAGGCGCTGTACCTGGTGAGCGCAGGAAGCAACGATATTGTGCTGAGTTACATTCTGAATCCCTTCAACCAAAAGAGATACAGTGCAGCAGAATTCACACAAATTATACGTCGGTCGTTTGTAAAATTCATGGAAGAAATGTATGCAGAGGGTGCCAGGGGATTTTTGGTGCTGAATCCTCTGCCAGTTGGTTGTTTGCCGGGCATAATAACACTGTTCAGCAAGAATGGCCAATGTGTATCAGAAATTACAGAGATTGGGAGAGCTACCAGCGATTTGTTTGAGGCAGCTCTTTTGTCTCTGTCAACTAGGCTTCCTGGCTTCACCTTCGCATTTGTCGACATGAGCAGCATTCTTCAGCAGCTTTCCCAGGATCCATCCAGCTTTGGTAACAGTAGAATTTTCTGACCCAAAAAAAAAATGTTAAATTTTCATTGAAAATCTTGAACAGTAAATTCAGTAATTTCTAGATGGTGTTGCTGCATCATTATGGTTGGCTTACATGTCAAAAACTAAAGCTTCATCTACTTGCAATATTTCGTATCTTCTTTGATTGTTTCTATGAAACTGCCACCCATTATGATGCTTGCGCTAAAACCTGATGTATTTGCCATTATTCATGTTTACTCTTAACTGATCTTATATTACTATCACTAATTGCTGTGTGATAAATGCTATTTTGCGTTTTCTGGCAACATGTGCAGTTCTGTAACATCTAGTCTTGCAACATTTAAGATTTACCTCTGTAGTTCTGTTTTTTCCAGCCCAGCGTTTAGATCGTGGGCAATGTAACTTCAGCATTTTCAAAATAAAGGGCTTTATATTCATAGAAACTTGAACTGCTGCAGGATTTGTGGAAGGTAGAAAGGGATGCTGTGGCACTGGGCTAATAGAGTTTGGATTCCTTTGTAACAAGAAATCTGTAATATGTGCTGACACGTCCAAGTATGTGTACTGGGATTCCGTCCATCCCACCACCGCTGCCTATTCGGTTGTCGCTGCTGCAGCTTTCAATCAATTCCTTTCTATATTAGAAATAATGTAAAATCGTTCCAATGGAACCTTGATGTTTGAAACATATCATCAAAAATAATTTTCAACTGGTCAAGGGTTTCTTGCTGGTTGATTTTTTTTTGCGGTGCTTATTATATGGTATTGTCGAGAAACTGTATGATAATTAATTGCAAAGATCCTAAGAGGTGTTTTTTCCCCAATTTTCTCTCTTTTCTAACACAACTTTTAGTTTAAGCTAAACGCAATTATACAAAATTCCTTTTACACATTGACTCCTGGTGGTAACCCTCTCTTTTGTAACGTGGCTTGTCAGCCAGGCGGGACAATTCTCATGTTCCATTATACACTTGGGGACATAGTAACATACACATATAGCAAAATATTAAAAATATTATTTAAATATCATGTAATATTTTTTTTTACAAGGAAACTTGGAGCTAGTAATACAACCCCTATATAAGTAGTAGAGTAGATGCAATCCAATAAAAAAGAGTACTACTACACAGCTTCTCATAAAAATCAGGTGTTAGCTTACTGGTAAGACTCTTGATTTGAAAGCTCCAAATCCTATGTTTGATTTTGGTGGGCAATGCTGAGTTATAAAGTTCTAATGCTGAGGTGTATCTATATTTCAACTATTTCAGGTTTCAACATGTCCCTACCACAAAGTTGGTCCACTACTACTACACTTATAAGCTGGCTAATGTAGTAATAGGAAGTTACTACTAAGGCTTGTGTATCTACATTGGGTGAATGGTGCTACCACTTACCTCTAACTAACAGTGTAGACCATTAATTTATGTTGAACCACCTCTATTCTCCCCAAACCTAATCCTCGTAACCTATTCTCTAACAATCGTGAGGCCAACAACACAATTCCTAACACCTTGCTAACCTTTCTGTATTTATTTCCTTTTCTCATGTGTTTTCCTTCAGGCCCATAGGTCATACCAGAAACCACCTATTACAGATCTTTATCTAACCTTTTGGACTTTGCCCTTTGGGATGATATCTATTTATCTATCTATTTAAATTATGACTTTTATTACATTATAGGCTAGATGTTGATGCGAATCGATCCCTGCTATATATATATATATATATATATATATATATAGACTTGTTATTGGAACTTTTGATAAGCCCACTTGGACTAGCCTTAACGTTACTGTCTTATAGGTATTGTGCTAGAGAATTAAGGCTACCTATGATGCCTACCTCACTTTGTACCCTTACCACATAGCCTTTGATCCCCTACTAGTATCGCAAGGGCTCCCTCCACCTTACCCTTATGCTAATATTTCATCCAAACTACTTATAAGTAGAGGTAGGAATCTAACCCACAACCTCCCAATTAAGAGATGACTGTCCTAATGACTTGTGCTACATCCCTTAAAAGCATAACTGATACTTTCTTACCCAATTGGAGGATCACATTTTTTTCTTTATTTAGTAGAAATAAGGGCCAAAAAATTAGTTTTCTTATGAAAAGGAACTAGAATCATCATATAAGAAGGAACATCATTAAGCATTAATAAAAAAAGATATAGTAGTTACCAAGATAAAAACAAAATTCCTACACCTCAAAGATGTCTACTTTAATAACTTCTACATTCATGAGAGACATCTTCTATTTTCCCAAGACATCTACTCTAAGACCTCTACACTCAAGAAAGATGTCTCTTGTTTCTAGAAGACATCTCCTTCAAATTTTAATGGAAATTAACTTAAATGATCAATTGGAGGGAAGATGAAGAGGTAAGAGGGAAAAGGTATAAATAGACCTCTTGGACCTTCAATTTGATGAAGAGAGTCAAAAGAGAGTCTAGATAGAGAAAGAAAGAGAGTATGGAGTTGAGAGAAGAGCATAGAGAGAGAGAGAGAGAGAGAGAGATAAAGTCTTAGCATGGTGCCTTGATGATCATCCGTGTGAGTGTGTGAAATTTGGATTGAATCTCTTGTCTATCCTTGGGAATTGTGCTTCCTTTCATATGTAAATTCTCCATTTAACCAAGAATAAAGCTTTTATTTTTCTTTTCTTATTCAAATTTTTTAGTTTGTGACTTTGAGAGAGCTTGGATTATGAAATCCATGGGAGCTCCTCATTAGATTGGTATCAAAGCAACTTAGAATTGAAGAAACTTACATTTAAGTGGATAATTTTCATCTCAATTGCAAAGAATCACTCCAAATTCTCAATCTTGGATAAATTCTCTCTTGCTACTTGTTCTACTCATCCTAGGGTTTTAAAATTTCCCTTTGATCTCTAATTTTTTCATATATTTCAAGAATTGTAAGATAATTATGGAATTGGACACCCATTGACTTGTAATAGCTAGGCTTTGAAGATCTTATGCTCATTTTTCTTAAGATATGAGAAGTTCTTGTCTCATTTCTTGAGAAATCTTGAAAATTTCACCTCTCCTTATAGAATTTTGTGAAAATTTTCTTTTAGATGCCTCCAAAGAAGAAGATAGTTTAATCTTTTTCAAGAGACATATATGATATGAGAAATTCTCTCAAGCTCATTGTTGAGAAAGTTGAAAAGCTTGGAGAGAACAAAAGACATGATACTTCATCAAAAGAATCCAAGAAAGGGTAGAAGTCATGCAATTCACCAACAAATTCTTCAAGACATTCCTAAATGCCATCCCTTGAAGATGAAATTTCTTTTGAAGATGAATATTTTGGAGAAGGAAAAGCTCAAAATGATGTTTTTCTTCATGTTCTTAGTACTAAAAATAAGTCTCAAGGTTTCATTTTTCCTATGAAAGAAAAAAAGAAACTTTCTTCTAAGCCTCAAAAGAAGTAAGGTGAAGGAATTGAAGTCACTCTTGCAATAGCTTTTAGACATGTTTCAAGGATGCCTCATGTTGAAGTCAAATCCTTCAATGGCATGGAAGGAACTGAAGCTTTTCTCTCTTGGCTGAAAATGATTAACAAGTACTTTGAACTTGAAGATGTGGAAAATCATCAAAAGGTGTCTTTCACTAAAACCAAATTATAAGGCATAGCACATGTATGGTGGAAGAAGGAAAGTCATTCTTACAAGGTGAATAATGGTACTTCTATCAAGGATTGGTCTTTAATGCAATTCATGCTCAACAAAAAAATTTGAGGAGACTCATCATAGACAAGAGACTATAAAAAATTGAAGTACCTAAGGCAAGGTGATAATAGTGTGAAGGAATACTACATGGATTTTTGTAAGTATTTCCAACTTGCAAAAGTTCATTAGAATGATTGTGAGCAAGTATCTAACTTTCAAGGAGGACTTAAAAGGAAGTATCAACAAAAGCTAACCTTCTATGAGCCCCAAACATTGGATGAGGCTTTTGAATTGACTCTTAAGGCTAAAAAGAAACATCAAGGCTACACTAGAGTTCCTGAATCTTCTAAGGGAAAGAACATCAACGCTTTTGAAGGTGAGAAAAAGCCAAGGAGAATGGAAATAACGAGGAAGATACTAGTGAGAAGTAAGAGAAGTTCAAGAAGGTCCAAGATTCTAAGAAAGACTACTCCAAGTATGGAAATGATCAAGGAAATGGTTATGCCTCCAACCTTCAATACTTTGATTGTGGTGAAAAGGGATATAAACAATGGGAGTGTAATAAGCCAAAGGTTTCCAAGAGAAAGGAACTCCAAATCTTAGAAAAGGAAGAATCCTCCAATAAAGGTAGATCTCTTGTGATTAAAGATGCAACAAAAATTAATTCTTGCACTTTTATTTGAAATGTAAATGTTAATCAAGGAAATGAGGAAGAAGATAGATTTGATGAAGTAGAGATAAATTAGAAAATGAGTTTTCAAGTATCTCTTATTGATCAAATGAGTGCTCAATACTTCAAGGTTTCAAGGAAGGAAACCAAGGACTTCATCAAAGGGACCAAGAGATCTTCAAGGTCCAAGATGATGTTTTTTTGCTAATCAAAAAGAGTTCCTACTTCGTGAGTCATGAGAGGTAAAGGATCCTATCAAAAGGAGTGGTAAGGATCAAGGGAATTCTTCAAGAAGGATCAAGAGCATTACTAGAAGGTATGATTCTCATACTTTTTGCAATTTTTCTATACCTTGTGGTAAGGGAAAGGAGATTTTAAGCCAAGTTGAGACAATCTCATAGGAGATAGGAGAGTCTTCTAGACAAGGTATGTGGAATAATGATTGCTTTGATGATGTTTTTGATCAAAATGATGTTAAAGCCATGGAGGAGAGTTTACCTTTTGATTTGGTATCTCCAAAATGGGATGAAGTGCTTGTTGACGATTCCTTTGAAGAGGAGAAGCCATGGGAATTGGGAACTCCTATTTGGGATCTTGAACCTTCAACCTTTAATGAGATTGGACATCCACATGTTGAGGATCAAATTGAACCAAAATTAGATGGGAGAAGCCATGAATAGGTAAGTATGTATGAGCTTTACCTTGTTAATGGTAGTAATGTCTCTCATGTTGAAGCTAGTGTGATGGATGCTAGTTTTTCACTTTAGCTTGGTAGTGGTTTATTCAATGGTGATGATGATAATCATGATCATTGTAATGGATTTGATGAATTGTGAATCATGTTGTAAGTGATGAGAGCAATGTGATTTTTGATTCCATTGTTATTGAGAGCAAAGCTAATGATGATAACAAATTTGATTTTCTATGGGATAATGATGGCTATGGTGTTAGTCATAGTAGAAAGGTTAGTATTGATTTTGGCAAAGACATTGTAAATGATATGATTTTCTAGAAATTGAAGATGTTTTCTATGCATTATGACAAGGAAGAATTTTTCAAAGGTGTTGATGAACTTGATTGTCATGGTTGTGAAATGGATGAGCAGCATGAAGATAATCTACATTGTGATGATGATGGTGAAGGGAAGCTAAGTGATAATCTTCCAAACACCAAGAAGAAAAAGGTGAAGAAGAGGAAACAGGATGGAAGAAGGGAAATTGGTTTGAAGAAAAATAATCCTTTTGAATTTTCTTAATCTTCTTTTGTTGCAAGTCATGGAAGAAACACATAATATTTGGTGCTCTCAAAATGAAAGCATGGTGAATCCTTTAAGGGCAAAGACCACATCCACTCTTCTTTCATGCATTTTTCCATTGTGATGTAAGCACAAAATTTTGCTAATGTGTGTGTATGTGTTTATGTATGTCATGTAAATATTGTATTGTATGTTTATATGTGTTTGTGAAATAAGTTTGAATGGCAGAGATAAAATGTCATGAGATCTAACCATTCCATGTGTGTTATGATTTGGTTTGTGTGTCAATTATGGCCTATGTGAGGGGGCAACAGCTATTCCAAGTGTAAAGGCATCTTGTGTGGGAATCAAAATTCTTTTAAAGGAGGAGGTTGTTGATGTGGACATTAAACAAGCCAAAGTAATATCTCTTCATTGATTGGATTTTTCCTTGGAGTTCTGGCATGTTTCGGAGTGTTTTGGGGCCATTTTGATGACTATAGGATATGGGAACTTTTTTTGAAGTGTCCAGAGGTTCCAAAGCCTCAAAACAAGCATATTTAACTTTGACCCAAGTAGGATAGATGTCTACACTAACAGTTAGACCTCTACACTACATATTAAACATCTACTACACCTCAAAGATGTCTACTCTAATAAATTTTGCACTTGAGAGAGATGTATCATGTTTTCCCAAGACGTCTACTTTGAAACCTTTGCACTTGGGAAAGTTGCCTCCTATTTCTCGAAGATGTCTCCTTTAGATTTTAACAAACATGAACTTAAATCACCAATTGGAGGAAAATGAAGAGATAGGAGGGAAAAGGTATAAATAGACCTCTTGGGCCTTTAATTTGATGAAGAGAGTCAAAAGAGAGTGTGTAGAAAGTTGAGACAAAAGTAGAGAGAAAGAGATAGAGTCTTGGCATGGTTCCTTGATGATCATCCTTGTGAGTGTGTGATTGCTTTGATTGAGTGTGTGAGAGTTGGATTGAATCTCTTATCTATCCTTGAGAATTGTGCTTCCTTTCATATGTAAATTCTCCATTTGAGCAAGAATAAAGCTTTCATTTTCCTTTTCTTGTTCAAATTTGCTATTTTGTGACTTTGAGAGAGCTTGGATTGTGGAATCCATGGGAGCTCCTCATTAGGACCTAAAGAAGCATATATTAAATTTACTTTAAAGAAAGAAGAAAATCATGAATCAGACCCCTTAATTAAATATCTAATGTAAGAATAAATATAAAAAATGAAAGACTCACATGATAGGATGATAATTATATTCCATGTATCAAAGGCTATAGTTCAACAATTATACTTCTTGAAGACTATAAAACAAATATGAGATAGATTATGAAAAGATTACCTTGGAAATTTAGAGAATAAACACATAAAATAACTTTTATATAATGTCCAGAATGACAAAGTAGAAATTATGAAGGATGAGGACATTAAGGAATTTTCTTTTAAGAATGTATATCTACATAAAAAAAACATTGATGAATTTGGTCGTAGCTTCACAAATAAATAAAAAATATAAAAGGTAGATGATACTATTTGAAATAATCCCATATATTAAAACATGGTGAAGAATTTCTTATAAAATAAAGAATTCAAATAAGTCACTATTGATGATATAGTTTCTTAGATTAGAAGCCTAGAAAGTTAAGGATAGAAAACATTAAAAAGACTACGTTTTTATAGCTAGTAGAGAAAGAAAAAGATTTAATAGAGAAAGGTATAGATTCAATGAAAATTACATCTAAGACTAAAGTAATCAATACATGATAAAAATTACTTAAAGAGAAACTAAAAGTAGAGGATTCATGAGAGGAAGGTAGAACTCATAAGGGCATAGAAATGCACAAGCATACATATCTATTTATTCATGCTATAAAAAGATAGGTCACATCATGAAAACATGTTGGAAAAAATTAGGCTTAATGATATACAACTCTAGAATAAGAATCAAGAAGAAGCCAAAATGTCTATCCTAATTTAAGAAGAAAACAAAGCTAAATTATAAGCTTTTATTTTTAGGAGTGTTATCAAGAAAAATTATTGGATTTTGGACAATAGTTGCTTTAACTACATGATACCCTATAAGTCTCATATTTTATAAAGTTCAATGGGATTAAAAACATAAAAACAATTGATGGCATGCATTTCAATATAGAAGAGATGGAAAATTACATTGTCAAATTACATAACAACAAAGTTATAGTTATCATAGATGTTTTCTATGTTGCAAACATCTTAAACACTTTACTTTTAGTGTGAAAAATGGCTAGAAAGGGGAGAAATGTTAATTTAAAGAAATGATTCATTCATCATTATAAAATAAAATGAAAAAAAAAATGATCAGAATCAAGGCTTATAACAACAAAATTTACTATGTAAACTATAATCGCATTGATCTCCTAGGCAATTCCATTGATAGAATTCATGATTCCAAACAAACCACTATTAAAATAATAACCTTAGAAGACAAAGCAAAAGAAGACACTCATCAAACTACTTCAAAGCATCACTACTTAATTGCTAATGAAGAATAAGTCAAGACATGGTCAAAAAGATTGGATCATACTTTTTATAACAATCTACAAAAATGTCAAATATGAAGAAAGCAATAGGACTTGAAATTAGAAAAACTTTCAAAGAAAAATGTAAAATTTAAATATAGGAAAAAAAAACCAACAATCCCTATGTTATATCTATACAAAGAAAAGATAAAATGGTTCAACTACTTTGCACGAATCTCATTGGTTCTATGATAGCCACTTTAACTAGTGAAACAAATTACACATTTTTCTAGACTGGGGAGTACTCCAAATTTACTTGAACTTATAATATGAAAACTAAGGATGAAGCAAGAAACAAGTTTAAAGATTTCTATACCATTATGAAGAATAGAATGAACCTCAATCAAATTTATTAGATAAGAAAGAGGTAGAAATTTCATTAATAATGATATTGAAGACTTCTATACAAACTAAAGAATATTTTATTAAAATAAATGTTGGTACAACCCATAGTCAAATGCAGTGGTAGACAAAAAAAAATAGAACTCATATATAAAGTTTATCATGAAAATCGTAGAGAGAGAGAGAGCATAACACAATAGTAATCGTTTTTACTCAAATGATTGCATTTTAGCATAATTTTTTTCTATCTTATCCTATGTAACACCCTCCTTCCTACCCTTAAAACGAAGAGCATTACATGGGTAAAATAGATGGCAGAGTAATGAATCATTTCATTTTAACACAACAAAAGGAAGTATGGTTAAGCCATGATCAAGAGGAAGAAGATATTAATTGACAAGATAATGGAAAAAATTATTTCTTTTAATATTAAGATGAATATGTACAAGTAATGAATATTTAAATTACAAGCATATACTGAAAGAAAAATTACATTAATGACCTCATAAATTACATAATTATCTCATCTAGAACATCTTACATAAAGAAATATGATAAGTTCTCATTCTTACATAATTCATAATCTATATATGTCTACTATAAAAGATAAAACATGTGAATCAAATTAATATACATCTACTTATGGAATATCAACTATAATCCCAAATAGCATATAATTTCATCTTTTTTTATGACCATATCCAGTGTACACATTTCCTTCATGCTCTTCCTAGCTTGATGTATTTGTACACAAAAAAAAATATCAACTATTGCTAAGTGAGTAACCTTGGCACCATCTTTTGGTTGAATCAAAGACAAGTCTCATGGGGGCTAGGTAGGACATGAAAACCTACAAAAAAATCAATGTAAAACATATCCAAACATACAACCACTACAACATCCAATATCACCCATCACAAACATGTCAAAAACCTGATGCCATACATCTATCAATGCAAATATTATCCAAACACAGAACCATTACAAACATCCATGAATAATGGGTTCAATCCATTGTAACAATCCAATACACACATCCATCAACTCCATCCATCAATTGAGCAAACAAGGAGGGTACCATGCACCACACTTAGTGTTAATGTGTATTAATTTATCATGAATACTTTCCAATTCCCAAACAAAGTTTCCAATAAAATATCAAATTACCATGCACATAGGTTTATTATTAGTTTTAATGAAGCAAGGTGATCCTAGTGAATCCACACCAAGATTTGAACCAAGGTGGTCCCTATGGCTTCTCCACCAAGGTTTCCAACATACCAGTGCCAGAGGTGTCATTATGGATACCCACCTCTAGACTTCTGGGGGCATCCAACATGATCATTAAGCCATAGATCACTCTCTCCTATAGGATGGGACCTACAACGAGAGCCACAATGGCGCACTAACAATTAGGATTAATCAAGAAAAAATCATCTCTAGGGAGCCTCATCTCAAACTAGCCACATACTCGATATTAGCTCCAACATTCAATCAAATCATGGCATCATCTAGCCATCTCATAATGGCAAACCAGCATCATCCAACCATATAACAATGCCAAACCTACATTGATGGTCGAAGGACTCAATAACAAATGGACCATCAATCCAACATGTCATAATGCAATTCAAATTTCCACAATTTCAATTCTCTAGTTATTCAACAAGATCCAATCAAACAAGGTTCCAAAACATATTCAAAGGATCCAAAACTTCCAAAATTTCAACACTCATTCACAAGACCATGCCTAACAAAACACATGTCCCAAATGTCCATAGATTTAGAATTAATTAAAATCAAAATCCTTTCAAAAATTTTCAATGGGTAATATCCAACAATAATTCCAAAATAAGACATAGCAACAGGAGGATCAAAAATAGAAAATGATTCTCAAATTATGAATTACTAGATATTGAGTGAACTTGACAGTCATAAATGAAACACCCATAACTCACAGATCCCTATGCATTTTCTCATAATTAATGATTCATTTGAAAGCTACCATCCATACCGAGGCTTTGTAAAAATATTAGAACAATTATAGATCCAAAGCTATAGATATTAGTCCAACATTCTAGATAATCAAAAATAGAAATAGAATTAGTGTCTAAGAGTAAATTACTAATAAAACCATCAAAATGAAACCTTTTCCATATCTTCTACTTATAATAAGAAGATAACATCCCAAGATAAGTTTCATAATAATTTCAAAAGGAAATACACAATAGATAAGATGTCATGAATTCATGAATCTCTATATTACATTTTTGTGTAATTTTAGACAACTCTCACTAATGGAATTATACCTTTTTATGTACAACTCTAATTTACATGATTCTAGTTGGATATTACTTCTATTTAAACTATTTCTAACATATCCAAAATTTAGAACTATATCTATATAAAATATCAAAATATGACCTCCACATTAGACCCTACTGAAATTTTAGTGATTCTAGATAGTGTTGAAAGAACAACCTAGGTAGCCTAATCTACCATGAATTTTGATCTATGTCCTCTAGAAACGTTATAGATAATGTCATGTGAAATCCAAAAATAGGTAGATCGTACTAAGATTCAAACTATAGAGAAAGATATGACTATTTTACCAAGAACTATATTGGTAATCCTTAATCCTCCAAAATGTAAGATTCATAGAAAGTGCATTAAATCAAGAAAAACAAAAACTCCACCACTAAAACTCCATATTTAGAACATGAAATCAATAGCCTTCCCCAAATATGATAAACCTACAAGATTTTACCTTAATTAAAATAAAACCTGAACCTGATCTATGGAAAAACATGGCAAATTGACACAACCATGAAAAGAGGCCCAAGATTACTTACCTAGATGTTGCTAGCTTCAATTTCTTGAGTCTTCCCATGTGCTCCAAAAATATCTTCATACTCCTTCTACCCAATAGCCTTCCAAACCAAGAGCCAAGAGACTAACAATGCTTTGGGTTAAGGGAGTGTGTGGTATTTAATGGCTTCTTCCCTACTCCATCAACCAACCCATGTGACCTAGTGACCCTTTCTCATCTACCTTCAAGACCAATGTGACTCATCTACCTTTTTTCTTTTTAATTTAAGCAATACCAAAGTAAAATTAAATTTACAAATTACATGAATAAATCATATATCATGATGGCATAGCCATCATAGCCATACCATGCCCATGCCATAGCCTTCATGAGAACCTACCACAACTCATTTACTTAATTAGTGCATACTAGGGATAGGTAAAAATAATTAATCATACATAATTATAAAATAAATAAACATGAGTAATAGAAACTTATCATATGCTAAGTAAAATTAATTATTCATATAAATATTAATAGTATTACACATCCTCAATCATTCTGAAATCTTTACTAAAATTTGGGTTGTTACATCCTCCTCTTATTAGGAATCTTCCTCCTTAAAGACTTTAGGATGGGCTTCATACATATCAAACTACAATTCCCAAGTTGATTCTTGAGAACCATGATGACTCCATAAGACTTTCACCATTAACACTAATTTTCTACACGACTAATGTACCATACGATCTATAATCTTAATTGGACATGCAACATAGGAGGCATTAGTCTGAAGTTACACTTTAGACCAATCTACTACATGGATTTCATTAGAAACATATCATTATAGCATGGATACATGAAATACATCATGCATGCTAGAGAGTTATGATGGTAGACTCACCATATATGCCACCTCTTTGATACAATTCAAAATATCAAAGGGACCTATGTAACGAGGTGCCAATTTATATTGTTGCCTAAAGTGCATCAAGCCCTTAAGTGGAGAGATTTAAATGAATACCTTATCTCCTAGTGCAAACTCAAGAGTCCTCCTTCTACAATTTTCATACCTTACTTGATGATCTTGAGTAGTCTTAAGCTGCTCTTGAATTACCTTTATTTGCTCCATGATGTGAAGAATAATATTAGAGCTAATCTATTCCCTATCCTCAACTAAATTCTAATACAAATGTGTTCTACATAGGTTACCATATAAGATCTCATATGGTTTTACCTTCAAGCTCTCCTAGTAGCTATTTTTGTAGCCAAACTATGATAATAGTAACAAACTATCCCAAGAGTTTGAAGACTGTAACGTGCATGCTTGAAGCATGTCTTCTAACACCTAGTTAACCCATTCAACCTATCCAGTTGTTTGAGGATGATATTCTGAACTCAAGTTCATTCTATTACATAGGCTTGTCATAAATTCTTTCTAGAATTGTGAGGTGAATTTGGCATCATGATCTTACACAATATTGGAAGGAATATCATGTAGTCAAACAATCTCCATGATAAATGATAATGTCACATTCTCAACACTAGTCATAGTCTTTGTTGCAAGAAAGAGGGCAAATTTTGTTAACAAGTCAACCACCATAAGGATAACATCCTTACTACCCTTAGTGCGAGGTAATCCAGTAATAAAGTCCAAACTAATTACCTTCCACTTCCACTCTAGAATTATGTGAGGGTACAAATAACCACCTAGTCATTGATGCTATAACTTAAGTTGTTGATAAATTAAGCACTTTGCTATAAATTCTCCAACCTACCTCTTCATTCTTGGCCACTAGTATAACTTAGCATTTGGTACATCTTATCTCTACCTAGATGCATTTGAAGTTGACTGAGATGAGCCTCCTCTAGTAAGAATTTTTACAAGGCAATGGATACACACACCCGATCCTTATGATAAAGTAGTTCCAATGCATTCACTATAACTAAGAAATCACCATATCCCTAAAGCTATATGTATCAAGAATCATGTCCCCTTTCTACATGAATATCGTCTGGTACATCAAACTACATCATAAGACTATAGAGTTTACTAGCCACCCCATTCAAGACATTTACAACCACATTACTTTTTCCTGGTTGGTAATAGATGGTAAAGTCAAAATTAGCTAATAACTCTATCCATCATCATTTTTGTAGGTTTAACTATGCTTGGTTCATTAGATATTGGAGTCCTTTATGATTAGTCTAAATGGTCAATTTATCTCCAAAGAGATAATGATGTTAGACCTTCAAGGTAAACACCACTACTCCCAACTCAAGATCATGGGTGGGATAGCATGACTAATGAGGCCTCAATTATCTTGAGGCATATGCTATTACCTTTTCCTTCCACATAAGGACACATCCATAACCTTCTCCTGATATAACTATGCATACATCAAAGGGTTCACTAGGGGTAGGTGTCACAAATATTGGAGTTGATGTTAATCTACTCTTAAGCTCCTCAAAAGTAGCATGATAATGAGGATTCCATAAAAACCTAACATCCTTTTACAATAGCTTCATGAGAGGTCAAGAAATGCAAGAGAAGTTCTCAATTAACCTCTGATAATAACCTATACCAAGCCAAGATATCTACACACCTCTCTGACATCCTCAATAATAGGCTAATCCCTAATGACTAATATCATAGCAGGATCTACCACTATTCCATCCTCTAAGATGACATGTTCCAAGGATTAGATCTCATGATGCCAAAATGAGAATTTTGAAGGTTGAGCATAGAGTCGATGTTCTCTAGGTGTTTGCAAGATAGTTCTTAGATGATCCTCATGTATGTCATTTGATGCTGAATATATCAATATGTCATCAATGAAAACAATGAAAAATTAATCTAAGTATCACTTGATGACACTATTCATGAGATGCATAAACACTACTAGAGCATTAGTCAATCCAAATGGTAGAACCAAGAACTCATAATGCCCATATTGAGTCTTGAAAGCTATCTTAGAAATATCACCTTCTCCAATGCAAACCTAGTGGTATCCTAACTTCAAATCTATCTTTGAGAAAAACTAAGCATCCCCTAATTGGTCAAAAAAAATCATCTATGTGAGGCAATGGAAATATGTTCTTTACTTTCACTTGATTTAGTTGTTGATAGTTAATGCATAACCTCATGCTTCCATCCCTGTTTTTGACAAAGATGACAAGAGCTTCCCATGGAGATACACTTGAGGAATCAAGCCTTTATTTGGAAGTTCCTAATGTTGGACATTGAGTTGTACCAATTTGATAGGTGACATCCTATGCAGAGCTCTGGACATAGGTTCGGTACCATGTTTAAGATTAAATCTCAAACTTTACCTCTCACCTAGGAGGCAAACCTGGCATTCTAATAGAAATACATTAGAAAATTCACAAGCTATAAGGATTTGATCAACCCCTAGAGATGGAGAAACCTCACTAATAGAGACTATGAAATAGGGATGACCTTTCCACAATAAACAATGACAAGATCTTGATGAAGCCATGTCTATCTTAATCTTATGGGGTTTCATATGTACAATCACTTGTACACCCTTTTTTGATACTAAGGATAATGTCTTGCAATAATAATCTAGGCTACCATGGAAATGCACTAATGAATCCATCCCTAGAATGATGTCGTAGTCTCCTAAGCTCATGACATGGAGGTCATAAGGCTAAGAAACATCTTAGATAATTAAACGAATGGATTTATAAACTTGGTCTACAACAAGCGTACTACCACCCATAATACTAATAGTAAGCCATTGGGATAGGGACTTACATATCAAGTCCACCCTTTTAACTATTGAAGGATCAACAAAAGAATGACTAGAACAAGAATTGAAGAGAACCAAAACTTGATATCATACCTTCCATCTCCATCACCATGTTAGGTTGTTCCTTCATCAATTGATCAATTAAAACATAAACATGAGCTTGTGTTTAGGAACCATCATGGCCCCTTGGAGCTTTTCCTTCCTATTAAAAGCCACCATTATTCAAATTCTTTGAGCAATTAAAACTCTTGTAGCCAACCTAGCCATAGTTGTAACACTTGGAGCATTTCTACCTATTATGTCCAACTTCAAGAGTGAACAATAGAGGGAACATCTTACACAAATCTATCCATGTTTGATGGATTCAAATTCACCTACTAGAAATCTAAAATGTAAGGACTTTTTGAATCCTTTGAATTTGAAGTGTGGGAGTTAATCCTTGAAGGCTATACTTTGCCTATTGATAACTCCACCAGCATCATCAAGCCTTGCAACAAATGAACATAAGAATTAAAGGATAAGTCCATGTTTGATTTAAAAGCAAAAAATTGTTTATATTGTGCATTGAAAAAATCTAAATTTAATAGGGTAGTAGGATGTAAAATGACCAAATAATTTTGGCAAACTTTAGAAGCTACGTATGAGGGAACTTCTATTGTTAAGCAATCAAAATTATTAGTTTTACAAAGTGAGTATGATAAACTCAAAATGAGAGAGGGTGAGAAAATAAAGGATTATTTCTCATTATAACCCTTATCTTCTTTGCCATATGCCTATTTTAGACATAATTTTTTGGTTTTAGGATCTAATTAGGTGGACTAATATGCAAACCCTACCCCTGCATTGGGTATATTTAGAGCTTCTAAAATTGCCTTGATCAGGAATGAAACTGAGACACCTCTAGTGTTATCTATGGTACCCTTTTCCTTATTGTGCCAAAATTGGTAGGTTTCCCCAAGGTACCATTCACCACTATTAGAAAGCATGGGCCATGGTGGTGAACTCCACAAATGGGTCAAAGTTCATCTCTATAATGACTATGGTCAAGATAGACCTTTCTTGAATGGCTTACAGGTAGTCCTGTGATAACATAAGGCATTATCTTGGCACTTGTGATTCCTCTACCTCTCCTTGGGCCGCTTGTCATATAGCAAGAGTTTCTTGATGAATGCTAAATTATTGGTCTTCCTGCTCCTCATGTTCCTCTACCTTAGCCTCTCAATCTCTTACTTGCACCTTGTGAGGGTCCTCCTTCTACTTCTCTCTTTGAGATGATCTGCAATCATTAAGGATTAAAAATTACTAAGGTATTTACATTTATTCTTAATGTCTCCATACCTTACTCATACCCTTAGTCACATTATGTTCTTAGTTTATGATTACAAAGTTAGATAAAATTCTAGAAAGTTACCCCATAAGTGTTATTTTCTTTGTGACTCCTCATAGTTATCTATTTTTCTCTTATTTATGGCTCATTATGATTGGTTATGGTTCCTTAACAATATTATTTGAGTGTTCTAGCTTCCTCATGATTAGTCTTATTAAAAATTTTTAAGTTTCACTTCATACTTATGCTTAAAATACTTTTCAAGCATTAGAATTTTTCAAAAAATTGGATCAAACTTTCCTAACTAGCACCCTTGCGCACCCCCACCCCCACCCACCCCTTGACCCCCCCTCCCCACCCATGACTAATATGAGCACTTAAAAATCAAATAGGTTCAAAAATCACAAAAATTGGAGCGATAATAGGGAAGATATGACTTGGGAAAGCTAGGAGGTCAAGGCTTAAATTAAAGAAGAAAAGTTAAAAAATCTCCCTTGTGTGCATATGAAAAATGATGAAAAAATTAGCTAATTCCCCATGTATATATAAGTTTTGTATGATCTGATATTAGGGACTTGACATTGAAGATCCAATATCGATGTAGACCCGATATCAGAGCCTAAGAAATTACATTTTTATAAGGGTTTGATGGA
Organism: Gnetum montanum; assembly: GCA_015680685.1. Lineage (NCBI taxonomy): Eukaryota > Viridiplantae > Streptophyta > Gnetopsida > Gnetales > Gnetaceae > Gnetum > Gnetum montanum. The sequence continues at coordinate 90,093 of MNCI01038233.1, read as the reverse complement.
AAAAATTGATTCTTTCATATGTTTGAAAGGTTTTAAGGTTTCGTAGAGGGTTTGGATGAAGGAGATATGCATATGTTGGTCAAAAGTTCATTATTGAAAGTTTATAGAGAAGGAATCTCGGGCTATGAAAGTTCATAAGATGGGTTTAAAGGGTAATCGATTCATGTCATGAGAACAAAAAATCTAAATGATATGGGAAGTGTTTATTAACATCTCTTGATGCTGGAAGATTCAAGATGATGTGGAATTTCTTGGTAGGTATAAAATACAATAGTTATACAAGTGGATTCTTCCCAAAGTAGGCTCCAGTCCTTAATGCCCTTGTATAACCATGCTGAAAAGTGTCCTTAGGTACCTAAGGAGTTGAATGTAACACATACTTATTTAGAAAAACACACATGTTAGTACCACCAAATTGGAAAAATAACACCATGTTACATAAAATCATAAGTTATGGCTATTCTGATAGTGAGGTGAAATGGACTTAAAAGGGATTGCAGAAATTGAGATGTGAGGTATCCTACCATAGGCATAATGAATTATTGTGCTTTATTAGTGGTTAAAGTAATCACTAGCCTTTCTGTCCATGATTCAAACCATGTCTAGAACATCATCCAATGACATCACATCATTTCATCTCTTGGAATTACAATTATAAGACTATCAATGTTACATAGAGTATCATCACTTGGCGTATTTTCAAGGAAGGAGTTTATTCATGGCACTTTAGTTTGTTTTTAGATTTCTAAGAAGCCACCTACCTTCAGGCATGGGTAACATGTCTTTTCAATGGGACCCCTAGAAACTTATTTTATGATTTTTTTTATTTATGTCAACCTTTTTAGGTAGCACTTATTTGACTCTTACTTACATTTTTTATTAGATCTATAAGGATATAATACAACCTTAGTAACACAATAGAACTCACAACAATAATCCAAAAGAATCCACGAATCCCCTTGATGTCACACCCTTTTCATTTCCACTTGGTTCTTCACTTTTTGGTCTAGGCATAATGATCACAAGTTTATTCTTAGTTGTATGATGGAAAAGAATATCTTCATGGCCATGGTAAGAACCTCTTATTAATGGAATGGGTGGATGGATGATGTGGGCTCACTATTCAAATTATTAGTCCCTTTTGACTTGATAAGATAGAGAAATCTTCACCTTATTGGACTATATCTTACCATTATTCAACGTGTCTTATTAGTAATCAAAATTATTTACAAAAGGTTTGAAAAAAAGTATGAAAGAAATGAAAGAGATAGTAAGAATTGTGAAAAAGTGTAAAGAATGAAAAATGTTAAAAGAATGGAAAATTTCAAATAATTGAAAGATATATCAAAGAATGTGAAAATTTTAATAAATGAAAGATCAAAGACTAAGAAAACATTAAAGAATGTGAAAAATGGAAGAAAATGAAAAATTTAGTAAGGTACCTACAGCTCTAAATTGACTTCCCCATGACTATTATTAAGATCAGGTAAACAGAAGATAGAACAAGTAGAAGGCTCATGGTTAGGTTGAATAGACTCTTTTGAATATTTGTAATATGGTTTGACTTGTTGAAAATTAACAAGGATAAGCTTATGTGGACTAAATGGGTGGTGAATATGTAAGGCACCAAATGGATAAGTCACTTGCACAATGTATGGTTCCTCCTAAAGTGTTTGGAATTTAGCTTTCTGGGGTAAATGACCAAGATTATAATAAAGAACCTTGTCACCCAATTGTATAGTTATAGTTCTTATCTTTGAATCATGCATAATTTTGAAGTAATACCTATGAACTTCATTACCCATGAGTGCTACTAGCTAATTTTTATGTAAACGATTCAAGTTCATTAGACGTTCCTTTTGGACTAAACTTAGATTAAGGTCAAGTTCACTAGCAATAGCTAAAGTGTGAAGCTCCGCCTAGAGTGGAAGAGTTGGCAACTTGCCATAGACCAACTTGTATGGTGTATATCCTATAGGTAGTTTCCAAGATGTCCTATAGGTTCATAGAGCCTCATTTAATTTAGTACTTTAATCCCATCTAAACCTACTAATTATCTTAGTGAGTATTCTAGTAATTTCATGATCAGTGACTTTAGCTTGATCATTTGCTTTGGGATGATACGGTGTTGTGAGATGATGGTTAACTCCAAGTTGTTTTATGAGTTTCTTAAAGGTAGCACTAATGAAGTTAGTTCCATTATCTGATATAAGCATTCTTGGTACTCAAAATATGTTCACCACATGTTTTTCAAAAAAATTGGTAGCTATCTTTGCTATACAATCTTTTATAGTTGTTGCCTCCACCCACTTTGTGCAATAATCCACAATAACAATAATATATGCTTTTCTATTTGACATTGGTTGAATGGGTCTCATAAAATCAATTCCCCATGTATTAAAAGGCTCCAATGACTATATCCAATGTTGTGGTCCTTCATATCTAGCTATAATTCCTCCATCCCTTTGACAACATTCATAAGATTGTGAAAAAGTATGGTCATCTCTAAATAAATTACATCAAAATAAGTCTACCATTAATAGTTTGAGTGTCATTCTATGCCCTACATAGTGGCCACCACATGGACCTTCATGAACATCCTGTAAAACTCTCTACTAATCACAATCAAGAAAACAGCATATGACAAGCCCATTTGAACAGATCTTGTATAGGTTATCATTGATTTCCATGTATCTTTTGGCTCTATGAAGGAATTGTTCACATTTTTTTCTACTCCATTAAAAAAGAAGCTCTTGTACTATTAGATAAGTCAGGTACTCTACAGTCCTTGGCTTCCTTGGTAAATCTACAACCTTTACTATTATGATAAACAAATCCTCGTTAAAAAACTAGTCTGCTAAAGGTTCCACTCAATTATTTGAATCCCATTTCAAAATTGATAAATTATCAGCTATTATATTTTTTGTTCCTTTTTTATCAATAATCATGATGTCAAACTCTTGAAGAATGACAAGCCATCCTATCACTCTAGGACTAACCACTAGTTTGTTCATAAGAAATCAAATGGCACTATCCTTAATGTGGACATAGATTTGGTAACCAAGCACATAATGTTTGAAATTTTTAAGCATGTAAATCATAATCATTAGCTTCTTTTCAGTTGTGATGTAATTTAGTTGTTCTTCGGTGATGCTCTTGCTGGTACAGTGAATGTAGTATGGTCTTTTCTGATCATCAAGTTGTGTCAATACTACAAAAAGTGCATAGTTAGAAGCATCAATCATGATATGAAACGGTCTTGACTAATCCAGGGCTTGGGGGATTGGTGTATCTACTAATTTCTACTTTAAGGCTTCAAATGCCTTTTCACATGACTTAGTCCACTCAAAGGGTGCATCCTTCTTCATGACTTTCACAAGCGATTTGGCTATGTTTGAAAATTTTTCAATGAACTTTCTATAGTATCCTATATGGCCTAAAAAGGATCTTATATCTTTTACTATCTGTGGCTATTGAGTGATATTTTGGATGACTCTTTTTTTTTATCTACATTAACATCCTTCTACTAGATTTTATGTCCTACCACTATGTCTTTTTGGATCATAAGATGGTTCTTCTACCAATTGATCTTTAGGTTAGTTTCAACACATATTTTAAGTACTTGCTCCAATTAGTCTAGTGCTTGTTTGAAATCTAGCCCATATGTGAAAAAATCATCCATAAAGACTTCAATAGCATTCCCTATCTGCTTCTAGAAGATACCTAGTACCATCCTCTGGAAGGTTGCTAGTGCATTGTAAAGATCAAAAGGCATCTATTTGTAAGCAAACATTCCCCATGGACTAGTGAACATGGTTTTCTCTTAGTCTTTAGGTGTAATGTAGATTTGATTGTATTTATTATACCCATGTAGAAAATTGTAATACTCATGTCCTGAAATTGTGTCTAGGACCTCATTAACAAATGACAGTGGAAAGTGATCCTTAAATATGGCTAAGTTTAACATCCGGAAGTCAATGCAGATGCACTATTTACCTCCATTATTTGGAACTATCACTGAAGGACTAATCCATTCATTATCTGCAATGGGATACATGAATCCTACCTTTAGCAAATTTTTCCATTATTTCTTGACTACCTCCTTGAGTTTAGAATTGAGCCTTCATTGAGGTTGACATTTTAGTTTGACTGCAGGATTAGTATAAATCCGATGTTAACAAATTTGTGGATCAATTCCCATGATCTCATCATAAGACCATGCAAACTCTATAGGCCATTTGTTAAGCACTTCTCGTAGTTTCCTTTTCTGTTCTTTATCTAGGTTGGTGTTAATAATCATTGGCTTCTTGTTGTTTAGAAATTCATATTCTAATGTTTTCAGTAGGGCTTTTAATTCTAGTGGTTCTTGTTCCATTATGTCTAGGATCTCAAGGTGTCCCTAGTCTATTTCTCCTTCTTGATTATTTTAAGGGTAGGAGTGTCCTTTCCTTAGCTATTCTAACTTATCTGTTTCTACAACATAGATACTAATGACTTGTTCTTCAAGACCCATGTACTTGTCAGATTGAGTTTCTTCACTTGTAATTAGCCACTAGATGCCCTCTTCGTGGGTGGCTCCTACATAGACATCTTGTTTTAACACATTTATTACATGCCTTGGTCTCTTATCATTTGATTGCCTAGATTCTTTGCATACAATTACACCCATTATAACTATATGTGATACATGGAACTCTCCACCCTTATATGATTTTGGCCTCATCTTCCTTGGAAATTTTCAAGGAAAAATCATGAATTCCAAGCATCGCATCCATGGTGCTTAGCCAAGCTCTTCCCATGATAATTAAGAATTCTCCCTTGTTTTTCTCCACATAAATAACTAGAAAATCACCAAGGTATGACTAGCCATTGATGATAGTAATCACATCATTCACTTATCTAATTAGAACTGTGATTGACTGGTCTGCAAGCTCTAAGTGAATGTTACTTTTCTTTAGTGGTGGTAGGTTCTAGGCTTGATACATTTCTTGAGATATCAGGTTCACTTCAGACCTAGAATCCAGTAGAGCTTTGCATGGTTTTTGTCCTACTACTTTGAGATAAACCAAGGGACTTCCTGGATCAGTTCTCTTCTATGGAAGAATTCATGCCTTAATCCAATGAGTTATTGTCTAAGTAAGATAAAAGTTGCGACATTTGATTGTGATGAAGTTGAAAGCTTACTATGTTGAGAAGGACTTAATGTAGATGGGGTGGAAGTAGATGTATTTCCCATCTATTGAATCTTTTCTAGACTTGTTATGAAGAATGGTCATTTCTTGGGTTGAGACTTGTAGGTACCCATCTATTCATGCATATTAACTACCCTCATAGCACTCTTTTGCTATGGTTGTGATGATAATTCCACCTACATAATAAGAGGTGGCACTAATGGTAGAGGATTTAGGTATTTGATTAGAACGACTAGCTATTGGTGGATGCACATCTGAGTTTGGATTTATCCTCAGTGGCATTAATATGTGGTATTCTACTAGATAGTACTGTAGGGTCTGAATAGTTGCATTACCATGTGATAATATATGTTGAATGAAATATCCATATGGATCTATCTACCTGTATGGATATTGTTGATGGGGTGGTGGCATAGCCTATGATTGAGGTTATTGCCACTACTAATAATAGTGCTCTACCAGTTGTGGCAAAGGTTCACTAGGATAATACATTAGTTAGAGGTTCTACCAGTAGTTACCTTGAGGATAAGGTAACCATATGGGCATATATTTTTTAACAAATTTGCAATTAAGTGCATATGCTCCTAGTTATTGTAGATGTGCCATGATTGGGCAACATCCCTTGGGATGTTTGTACTAAAACATAGTGCAAACTTCCTCATCTGTGGAGCATCTGCTAGAGCAATGTACTCCAAGCAGTTACAATCAATATCTATGAGATCAATTGCATTGCATATTGGAAAGTAATAACTACAGAGTTTGATCTACATTACATTGCATAAGCATCAACCAAACATCAAGAAATAGCTACTAACTTACAGCTTCCCCAATTAATGACCAAGCAACCATAGATTTGAAATTTCCAAATGAGCATGCCACTAGCATAAGTCAAGTTCTTGACAACTTTGAGGCACTCTTACACTTTGATGATCCTTCAACCTCTCAAGGGGGTAGTGCCACTACCATAATCACACTTCCCTCTAGGGAGATCTGATCCTTCACATACTATTTTACATTCCCATGCACTAACAACGTGGCAGAGTATCAGGGTATCCTTTGAGGGATCTTAAGAGCTCGCAACCTAGGAATACAAAACCTAGTGATCCAAGGAGATTCCCAGCTATTTGTCAACCAAGTCACAAAGGTTTATGCTTGTAAATCTCAACACCTACAACCTTAGTATGACCTGGCAAAGCACCTGATCAAGCAATTTGCAACTCCTAATGTTCAACATATCCCTTGCAACAAAAACTCCATTGTTGATGCATTAGCTATGTTAGCCTTAAGAATTACACTTGAAATGTTTCACGCATTGTCCACCTTTGTGGTAGACTACACTATGCCTATCATGCAAACTACTAATATTGCATTCATAGCCACAGTAAGCACAACCCATGCAATAGAGTCATACAAAAACATCAAATTGTACCTTCTATAGGGTGAACCTCTACAACATCTAACCACTACTCAAAATAACACAATATGAAAGTGATCATGATAGTACATCATCATAGGTGATAGCACTTTATGTCGCAGATCCTACGATGGCATACTATTGACCTGCATTAGCAACAATAAAGTGTAAATGATCATTGACCAAGTCCACGAAGGACTCTATGGAGGCCACATAGCACCCAAGGAAATGGCAATGAAGATCATATTCTTAGGCTACTATTGGCCTTTCATGGAGTCTGATTGCATTTTTAAGGTCAAGATGTGTGACACATGTTAGTTTCATGGCAACTTAGTGCATGTGCCACCAAATGAACTGCATACAACGTAGATCACATGGGCATTCCAATGTTTGAGGTTGGACATCATAGGACTGATAATGCCTATGTCCTTCGTAGGGAATAGCTTGATCAAAACCACAACTAAGTAGTTTACAAAGTGGGTTGAGGCCATTCCCTTTAGAAAGACTACATTGTAGTAGTTTTGCAAATTCATACTTGATAACATAGTGTCCCGTTTTGATTTATCCATGAACATAGTCATAGACATTGATCCACAATTTAGTAGTGCTAAGACTAAAGACTTTTGTGAATGATTTAGAATTAAACATTGCTTTTCATTACCCTACTACTCACAGGTGAATGGCCAAGTGAAGTCCACAAACAAGGTCATCATCAATCTTTTAAAGAAGATCCTCAATCGTAGCAAAAGGTGATAGCACGAACAACTAACTTACATACTCTAGGCCTACTGCATGAAACAATGAACTACCATAGGTAAGATGTCATATAATTTGGTTTATGGATTTAAATCCATCTTGCCTCTTGAATTGCAAGTTCCATTACTCCAAGTGATCCTCTCAAGCTTCATCTATGAGCCTTAAAATAGTGAGTTGAGAACCATGGACCTCAACTTGATAGAGCAGGAGCACATGTAGACGCTTAGTCAAATTGAGCATTACCAAAAAATGTAACAGTAGAAACACCATCATAATTAGCATTAATGCTAAATCAAGAAGGGGGACCTAGTCCTCAAGGTTGTTCATGAACCCATAAACAAATTCTCAACCAATTGGGAAGGGCCTTTCATGGTCGTCAAGGCCTATGGCAATGGAGCATTCAAGCTTGCTGATCACGATGATAACAAATTTGTCAATCTGGTGAACCACTTGTACCTGAAGCCATACTATGCCTAGTATGCAACATCACATCAATGTTAAAGCAAGGTAAGCAATAGTCCACTATGACTATAAACTAGCATAGATAGTATGCTATGATGATAAACTAGCACATATGAGTTTTCTATGACTATAAACTGGCACATATGAGTTTGCTATGAGTATAAACTAGCACAGATAGTCCACTACAACTATAAACTAAAAAAAAATCATCTACTATGATGCTGAACTAGCACAATAATCATCTACTATGATGCTAAACTAGCACAACAATCATCTACTATGATGCTAAACTAGCACAGCTCATCCTTGGGTTATGATGTTAAACTAGCACAAAAACTACCATCTACTATGACATTAAACTGGCACACAGTAGTTTAGTAGGATTATAAACTAGTATATCATGGTCTACCAGGACCTTAAAATGGGCCCACGGTCTACTACAATCCTAAACTAGGTTCGTAGTTTAACACACATAGTTTTATGGATAAGTAAGTGCGAATACTTCCAACTCTTCATCATTCTCCCATGCCTCGTGGGCAAAGTAGGGCACTGTAGTTCTAGAATGGAGTTCATGTCATCAAGAGAGGCCTTTGGAACATGTGTAGCATTACCATCCCCTAGCATTTTTTTGATCCTTCAAAAATTTCCTTGGGCATTTTGTTAACCTTCCAGAGCTCCTACCACTGTCGCTAATAGTACCAACCCTAGGCTACACCAACAACATTACCAACCTTGGGTATCTCATTATTGGTTGGATCTCTTATCATTAACACAACTCGCTAGAGTGATGGTAATATCATGGCCCTTACCATTTTGCTACCATCCTTCAGCCCTCACCATTGCTCAGGCTTGGAAGTGTTTGCAACATCCTTGTTCTCTACCATTTTGTTGGTTTTTTGAGCTCTTGTCCTTGATGTGGAGTCTTGAGCACCTGCATTACCATCGTCCTCTACCATTTTGCTAACCTCTCTAGGTGCTCACCACCGATGTGCCTAGTAGAGCTTTTGTAGCCTTCTCACTCCAGCGCCTACACTAGTTTTCTCGCACTAGTTCTTCAAGCTCTTGCAACTAGTCTAGTTGTTGTAGCATTTGCAACACATTTGCATCTAGAAGTTTACTCTCTTCTCATGTTGTGTGGTTTTTTTCTTATTTTCTCTATATTGTATTTGTAAAATAAAGCCCTGGAGGTGATCATGCAAAGATGCATCTCATTGTAGTAGCAAGTCATCACATCGCTCTGATGTGCATGATTGGACTAGCCAAGCCACTCAAGAGTGCACATCCCTAACTATAGGCTACTTTCATTTACCTGTTTACATTGCATTTCCCTGCCTTCCACTACATCACCAAGCTTGCAACCTCTCCGATGCACATGGAACCTTCTCTACATCAACTACAAAACCAACAGTAGACGTAATGCAACTCATCCTGTGGGGAGCCTCTATGGGCTAGTCAAAGCCCAAGCAGATGTAATGCAACTCATCCAAGGGAGGAAACACCTATCCTACAAATTCAACATGGTTGCACTAAAGTAAAGCCCATTTGGTGGCACATAGCCCACCTAATGAAAGCAACCTGCAGCTAGCATCTCACAATGTGCAAAACCCAAAGCAGGTTCGCTTCATAGTCAAAAAAGAAAAAATGTAAAGAAAAAAGCAAAGAAGAATGGGGAAAAGCATGTCCCCAAGAAAAATTAATGAAGCTACAATTTTGCAACTAGTCCAATCCTAAATTTGCATCAACCTTCTCATAAGCACTCTGATGAGAGGTCATTGTTTTGGTGACAAGCCATCCCTAGTGCTACATCTTACAATTTCATACTATTTGCATTTCATTTCCTTATTATCCTTTAGCAAATTTCCTACATCCTTTATCCCTAGCATACCATTATCCCTATCATTCTTAACAATGGTGAAGAAATGTTTGGCTAGGTACTGATGAGCGATGTTAGTTTTAGGCCTACTATGGTGTTTTGCATTCTTTTTTGATGTCTCTTGGGCTACTCTTCCAAATGTCAACAAATAGGGGCCAATGAAACACCACCCCATTCAATCTACTAGGTCTCAACTACAAATTTTTCTAAGTGTCAAAGCATGACAAACTTCATTTAAGTGTTGAGACTACACTCCCACTACTAGGACTACACTGTAGAGCATAGTCAATGTAGTTGACACTAACAGTCTAGATTTGCAAAATTTTTCTAAGTGTCAATAGCAACTACTGAATTTTCTAAGTGTCTTGACTATGCTCTCCCTATTGAGACTATGCTCTAGAGCGTAGTCAATGTAGTCAGCACTGAAATGACCAGTTTTTACAAATTTTCCTAAGTGTCAAGTTAGAAGCTATCAAGCTTGGTTGGCATGAAAAAAATAGTTTGGAAAATTTTATAACTCCTAAGCCTATGCTCCAAAGCATAGTTAGTGTAGTCTGCATGAGCACATCATTTTTTGCTAGATTTTTATAAGTGTCAGGGCTATGCTCTCACCTCTGGGACTGCACTCTAGAGCATAGTTAGCATATTCTACACTAGAACTCAATTTTTGGCAAACTTTTCCTAACTCCTAGGGCTATGCTCTAAAGCATAGTTAGCATAATTTGCAAAACTACCTCTAGGAGCCTCCAGAATTCAACAACAGCTTGCATCTCAACTCCAACATTCCTTTGGTGAGCAAGATTAGCAATTTTCATTTCTTTTGCATCCCCCATTTGCCCGCAAATTATACCTACACTTGACACCACTTAAGAGGGTGGGAAGCGTACTCCCAGAGTGTAGTGTCTAAAACTACACTATGTTACATTGCTTTTAGGTGCATTTTGGTTTGTTTGGCACTTGCACATGCAGTCTCGGCAATATAGTCATAGTTTGGTACTCTCATATGATCCATTGGAAAACACCAATAGAATACCATTTTCCTTTAGTGGGAGCATAGTTGGGGCTAGTGTAGTCCCAACTACCCCTCTACCATGTGTTGCTCGATCCACAACTCACTCTAACCCTAACCCTATAAATACCCCAACATACTACATTTTAGGGGTTGGCAAAACTAAAGCAAGGTTGGCATTTTGGCATTTTAGTTAGCATTTTGACATAATCACTTGGCATCCTTAGCATTTGATAAACTCAAGCACACCTAGAATTTTGGGTAGACATCATACACACCACCATATCACTATTGTACATTGTCCAGTACACTATACACCACCACAGCTTGTAGGACACTGCGAAAACCAACCTAGTAGGCTCAGACTTAATGAAGAATGTCAGTTCTTTGCAACTAGACACCTTGAGACTATGACTATGCTACCTACTACACCTATTTTTACACCATGTACCACCTAAACTTTTCTTTGCAATTAACTACACTTGCCCCATTTAGGGTGGTGCCTTTCTCTCTTGTTCACATTCTATGCATTTTTTGCATTTTCTCCTACGTTTCAACATTCTACACATATTTTTAATTTTTTAAGCACATATTTGTGTGTTTTCACCCTTTTTTTGTGCTCAAAACCTCTACTTTTCTCATAGCCATGGGCACCATGGACATCATAAAACATCGCATCCCCCTTTGACACTCATTTCATCATAACACTCATAAATGGCACTCATTTTATCATCACACCCATAAGTCCCAACTTGATTGACAAGACCATTCTGCGCACCTTGCCTCCATTCCTAGTAGGCCCTTGTGTAGAAGTAGGGTCAAGCCTATGTAACTACAGACCTCTCGGAGTCCCATTCTAGCCTCTAACATTTTCAGCCACTATAATAGCCACCTTCAAATCTTGGCATGTTTTTCATATCTAGCCACTGATTTGGCTATCCCTCACATGCCTAGTTGGTATGTGGATAGCTTCTTGAATGTTTATCATGCTTCAAGCTCTCATGAGGGGTTCATCATCACGGTTGGATTCCTATGCTCTATTGTAGTAGTGATCCCTTCTGTGCTCACACCCTTCTTGATCCTCTCTTTTATCCCTTTGTTTTCTTCATTCATATTCTTCATCTTATATATTAGAGTATCTTGAATATCGATCATGATGGTCATGAGTCCTCCTTTCTTCCCTATCATACTCTCGATACTTGTGTCATCTTCTATCAGAGTCCACTGGTGATTGGAGAATGATGCTAGCTTGTTGTCCTTTCATGACTCTTGTATGCTTCTTTGTAGGATTTCATAGGAACCCTTGGCCTTGAGTCCTATTTATACCTTGAGTTAGTAGCCTCCCCCTTAGATGTCTATGTTAGAGTGGAAGGAAGTTGGGCTTTAACAAGTTCCTCAAGTCTAATGATAGGTGTTTTTGAAGTCTCCTCATGGATTTTTTGGAGTTGATCTGAAATAAATGCATCAGCATCAAGTTCTTTCAAGATAATAGAAGTGTTGACCTACTTCCCTTTGCTATGTACATGTTTAATCTCCATGGCAGCATGTCTCCTCATCTGCTCCTTTATGGGTTCATAGGGTCTTGTCATGTGTTGAGTCACATGATACCCTTCTTGGATCTAGTCCAAATGCATTCCCTTTTAGGTAGTTTGAATCATGTTAAGTCCTGCACATTCTAGAGGTAGGACTATGTTGCCTTGCTTATCCTTACATCTCATTTGATTGTCCTAATGAAAGATGAAAGTGAAGTTTGGATGATAAAGATTAGTGTGAGCATAAGTCATTCTTGTTTGCATTGGCATCCCTCATTCTTCTTCAACAATGATTCTATCATTTCTTCTTCTTGTCTCCTTGGTAGGTGGTGATGTATCTTTGTTTGAGATCATGTTTGTGACTTAAGACGTTGCTTAAGTGTGCGTAACTTATTTGGGGTTATTAAAAATTAAGATTTTCACTTTGGGTTTCTAATATAATGATCTTTGGAAAAATCAATTACTAAGCATACATTGACTTGTCCCGGCAATAGTGCCATTGATGAGCGATGCATTAATCCAACACCTAATCATATGAGATACGAGAGTTCACACATAGCTCAGATGAATTCCATAGACAAGGTAATGTGATTATGCTAGTAATTGGTTTAAGTTTATGATCATTGTCTTCCCATGTGAGTTAGTAAAAATTGATGTGTATGGTTTAACTCATGGTGAGGTGTATGCTAATTGCTATTGCATAGGCCATTTTACTTTTAGAGAACATAAGGTAAATAGAAAGTAGTTCTTAAATCTAAGTAAATAGTAACAAATCTAATCTACCCTAGGAAATGGACATTCATTTCTAATTCTCCACATGTCTTGGACTTATGTAATCATTACTAGGATTACCAAGTATTTTGCTACTAGGCAAACCAAGCAATAATACCACTAAATTATCAAACAATCACACTTAATGCTTGGAATTAGTGATATCCATTCATCTTAACAATAGTACTAGTGAAGTGAATGGGAAAATAAATTAGTAACTAGATAAACAATAAATATTATACTAACTCAATATAGTAAATATTAGTCTAAGTAAACAATAAAGAAATCTAAGTAATGCTACAATGATGCAAAGTAATCTTGATCTTTATTTCTGGTCATGAAATGTGTTCAAGTACATTCCACTTGAATAAAAACTTCATTCAATCACTTAACATCACACTAGGAGCATACACTACTAACTGCTAAGGCTAAAATAAAAAAAATAGACTAATAGAATTTTTCTAAGGTTGTAACAAAACTATTGTTTGGACTATGCATCTAAATGTCATATTTATAGGTCTACTTGTATCTATGATATCGAATATCTGACATCATAGCTTGTGCCTCACTATCAAGGATCTAATATCATAGCCATGTAAAAATTGATTTATCAAAGGGCTAATTAGAATCAAATGTCGATTACAATCCAATGATGGATGATTAGCCACAATTTAGGAAGAACCAAATCCATCACCAATGATGCACCATGTTCAAGATGGACTATGCAATTAAGAAGATATCTTTCCAAAAAATTTCATGGATATCCATGACCAAAATTCAAGGAGATCTAACTATGCACGATAAGGTATATTAACTGTGAGAATATTTTGTAAGACAAGAGTAACATTAGTTCATGTAACTCTTATCCATTTTGTAGTATTATTAGAATTTCAATTCACTGATTCAAGTTATTCATATGTCTCTTTTATGAAGGTAGTAACCATAGCCGAAGCCTTTTAGGACTTTGCTTTATAATAAGATCTTGCCTTTTATGGACACTATCTCGATATGAACCCACATTTTCTTAAATACTTGAACCCTATAACTCAGTATTACCTAACCTTATATAAGGCATATACATTTGTGAGTTTAAAGGATTCAACCTAGCCATAAGATTTTCTCATCCCTACGTAACATAAATTCATAAGAGAAGCCTAAGTCTAATAGTTAAGGTTGTGTTACTATATCCTAGTAATATTTTCATTAGTACTTTCTTTTGCTATAAGCATAATGCTGGAGGATAGTTCTACACTAGAATGACATCAAAATTATTAAGGTATATATATGTTAAATTGTAATCTCGAAATTAGTTTATCAATTACAATCAATCTTAAGTCACTTAAAAGTGTTCATGTCATCCATACATCTATATTTTAAGGTTAATTTTGCAAAAAATAAGTCATTTTAGTCTTTCAAAATTACAAAAGTTCAACTTAGTAGTTTTTCCCCCAAAATTCTATCCAATGTGTAGTGAATGTTAAGATGATTCCCACAGTAGCAATTTAAGAGATATCATCATTTTTTTTAATAAAATTTAAAATTTAAAAATTTTCTAAAGTTTAATTTTAAATTGAAAGTTGAAATTTGGGGCTTGGGTTAAATTGGAGAATTTCCACTTGTTAAAGTTCAACTCTTAACTCCTATCGTATTGGCCACCTAGTTAAGTTCCTAGGTTTCTTAATCAACTAATATAATTTATAAATACCTCAAAATATTTTTTAAAAAAATTAAACACTTACAAAAAATTTTGGAAGCATAACTTGAGGGACGACACTAGCACACAAAGACTACATTGGTATCCCAAGAAGCCTGCACTGAACACAACAAACTTAATTAAAATTTTTATTAATTAGAACTTGCCTTGGTCCCAATAGATCCATCATTGTTACCATCTATAATTTTTCTACTATAGTTCCATGTCCTGTACAGTCCACCTCTATGACATCTCTTTCGCAATGATCTTGCCATGAGGATCATCAATTCCTACCAACCAACGATAGAAAAGATATGTCAACCAATGAAAATAATTTTGTCAATTGATAGACAAAATTATGTCACCCAACGAAAATTTTTCAATTGAAATTTTAAATAGAAAAATCAAATTTAAATTACTAGTTTGAGTCAAACTTGATTAAACTATTAGTTTAGTAGAAGTTAAGATAAAAATTTCGTAATCAAGCATGCTTATCCTAGAGATGGGTGACCTCTTAAGAAACTCTTGGGAAGTCCCAAAATTTGTGCCTAAACACTAGTTGAAAATCCATAACTTTTGATTTTGAAAGCCTTTTTAGTGAACAAAGAGCTGCTTCTACTAGATTTCAACCTCCTAGGCATAATGGAAAAATCAAATCTACCCTATGAAACTCCAAAAAATTAGTTTTTAATCATTGTCCCTACACCATGCTTTAAGAGCCTCAAAAGGCTAATTTAGCACTATTTGATCATTCAATATCCATTCTTAATATATGAATAGTTGTTACTCAAGCTTCTAAATCCAATGATGATATGAGATTGATCCTCTACATAGTTGATAATTAGGTGGTATCTTAAATCATGCCTTAGTGAGGTTGTAACCTAGACTAACTAATCATGCCTAATAATCTAATTGTTGGGACTAACAAATTTAACCTTTTTTAGCCATCTTGGATCTTACATTAGGTGACTAACTTATGCACATAGTTAGACTTAGGTCATTAACTCCTACTTGATCATTAATAACACTACCAGAGTAAGTGTCCTAAGGGTAGTAGAAATCTCATTATGAGTATAGGAAACGAATAAAAACCACTACCAACCTAATGAATTAAAAAGTTGGAGAATCTCTTAGCATAGCAAAAATGCAAGAGAGATGTATACTAATTGAACATGCAATTAGATCATTCATGCAACAAACATTGAATGTCATGGAGAATCATAACCTTGTTTGAATAAGACATATGATACCTATGAGGAATAAGCAATCAAATAATCAAAGCATGAGGGTTGTAAAACACACTACGCTTGTAAGGTGCCTAGCTAATTAAAGACAACATCCACTGTCCACATTGGACTTTAGATTATCACAAGTACTAATATCCACATATCCTAGCAAAATTTCAAATATGAATGCTTATGTCTTTTTTCTATAAGAATTCTTGAAATGGAAACTCCTATATCAATTCCAACCTAATTTTAAAAAGTTATCATACAAAGGTATCTACAAGCAAAAACGTTCATATAATGGTTTTTCCTATGAGCCATACTGATTAGCCTACAATAGAAACCATAATATGGATGGTTCCAAGATCATCTACAAAAGAGCTACATTCAAGGTGATATACAGGTTGAAATGAATACTAGAAGCCATGATTTTTAGAACTTCAAGTCCTAAGGAAGAAAGAAATATTAGGACTTCGAAGAAGCCACATAACCTTGATATTTGTATTTAAAATGTAGTCATCAAGAAGACATGCATGTATGGTGGACACACATTTGATCATCAAACCAATGTATCCAAATGGAAAAATTTGTCAAATGTATTTTTTTATTAATCAAATCAAGGAAATCTTGAAGTACAAGCTATATCTAACCCATGTTCATCTCAACCTAGTGCAATTTTGGAAACCGACCATACTAATCCAAAGTTGGCTATTCATGGTGATAGAAAATATTCTATATCAGGAGGTGTTTTGAATCTATCAACAATAGTGATGGGTGTAGGAATTATGGGCCTACTTGCAACCATGAAAATTTTGGATTTGCCTTCTGGGCTTCTATTTTTGGTTGCTATTGCAATTTTGACATTTTTCTCCATTGAGTTTCTTCTCCGATTCAGTGATAGAGCAAAGATGCAATCTTATAGTGGTGTCATGGGAGATGCCTTCAGCCCCCTTGGTATGGTATGCTTGCAAATTTTTATCATTCTTAAAATAGTGGGAATCCTGGTCATCTACATGATCATCATCAACATTATTAGAAACTTCAAATTTATAGGCTAGATGATCCATTAAGGGCTAAGAAATTTAGGTATTTAAGAATAGAATTCCATTGGGTTTGTTATGGAAAAGAAATTAAGGATAGGAATTAATGTTTATTGGGTCTTTCACTGGATTTCTTATGAATCATGGTATAAATTGAAGTAATAAATTTTATACCTTAGGTCATGAAAATTTTCAATAGTCATACTAGTCACATTTCTCAAGTTGAAAAGATCCAATAGGTGATATGAACTTAAAAAAAATTTAGATTCAAACATCTTTTCAGTTTCATTCCTAGGAAAGATCATTGTGTTGGATAGGTTTGATTAATTTTAACCCCATATATATAGCATGCATTTTTTATTTTTTATTTTTGGATAAGTTGTAGTTGATTTGTTAAGGATTAAATAGTTAAGCTACAGTAAGTAATGGTAATTTAAAACTATTAAAATGTACTATTTTCTAATTTTCAATCTAGGTATTCTAATAATCCCAATGTTTTTTATTAACTATTTGATGTTTTGAATGCCTTTGTGTTTGGAGTTTTAGCTAATGTGGTTTCCGGAACAACATCTGATGGAGTTCATCATAGAGGAGTTTTGGAAGAATGATTTGGGGTGTGCTAGTGGACTAGTAGAGCTGGTACTCTCGCTTTAACCACACTTTTGGTTTTGGTTCCATTGGTATCACTTAGAGACGTAGGTTAGTAAAATTTTTACTTTTAGGAATTTGTTGTTTCATAACTCAAGTTTCACTGTTTGAATCATATTTTTTAGCTGAGAGGCCAACTAGCTTTTCTTGGTCTTAGTAAATAGTTTTGGTCTTAAAGCCAGAGGAGAATTTCTACTTACAGTAAATAATTTTTTTTTTCATAATGCCAAACAAAGCTTCTTGGTTATGGTAGATAATATAACTTGATCATAATACAAGCAAGAAGGAGAGTGAGAGTCATCATATTACAAGAAGATTTGATTTGTTGTAAGAGAAAAGAAACCTGCAACCAAAGTATAGATATATATCGTAAATATATATCCACTCTAGTATTATCTATTTTAAAAGGTATCTTCTTCAACAATTGTTTTAAGGTCAAAGATTCATATCCTTTTTAGATTCATCACTAATCTTACATAATACATCATTGTCTATGTTTTTAGGGCATTGTGTCCTTGCAAAGAGTGGGAACTCTTCCTAAATGCACTATTTCAAGGGAAATGCTATATTACTTCAACCTATATCCAAGAAACATAGTAACCTTATTTCATAGATGTACCATCTCTTAATAAAACACTAAATGAGTATTGATATTTGTTAAAGAGATTTAGAATAATTTTTATCTTACTTATGTATAAGACAAAAATTTTGAAATCAGTAAAAAAAGATTAGCATGCACTAGTCTATGAACCGTAAAAATATAGTGAAGTAAAAGAAATTATTAATCAAAATAATGGATTGTACATGTAGAAGTATGAAGTACAACTAGTTGAGAACATCTTAAAACTATATGTTTAGGTTGGTGTCAAGTAGATAATTGGCCATAAAAATTAATGTTACTAAATGATTCACCCAATGCAATATGATAAAAGTCAATGATGATGATGAGGTGTGAAGTACATAGGGAAAAATTCACTTGTCAAAGCATAAAGGAAAATCTAAACATTTACCCCAATGCAATACACATGTTCAAAACTAGGCTTCTACAAACCTTTCTCTTTACCTTTATCGTAACCAAATTTATCTATCATTTGGCAATAAACATATAGACAATCCTACCTCATGCATTGCCATGCAAAATTGTAAAGAATCTTTACTAGTATTACTCTTTTATCCATCATTGGTGAATCATGATCATAGTTTTTTATATTGCGACATTGCCATAGGAGTCATTCATAATTTTTTGACACATTTTTGAGTTCTTTTAGTTTATCCATTCTTCCATGTTCACATTCATGAGAATAATATTGATTTTGCTAAATTTCTACAACCTCATAAAAGAAGATAAAAGTCATGTTTCACTATATACTTACATCAAGATCATGATTTAATTCATGTAAAATATAACATTACTATTGAATTTTTCAAAACAAAATGAATCCTTGAATTTCTAAATTGGCTAAAAGGAAGCCTACTTTATAAGTTCAAAAGTTTCAACTAAATTTTCTTTTTAAAAAATTTATTTAAAATTTAGTTTTTAGGCTCTTGATAAGTATCTGAAAGTGATCAAATTTGTTGAACTGAAGAGCAGTGGTTGATGTTCTAGTTGATCCCTTATACTTCAAAATTTTATTATTAACAAAATCTTCTTTTTATCTTGTAATTAAAATTTCTACAAAATTTGCTACATATCTTACATGACATTATGAGAATACCTTGAGCAGAATTGTATATTTTTGAGCTTAGCAATTGATTTTTAATAAATTATTATGATTTTTTAATATCACTAGATGTATATATACACACACTAATTTTTCTCAAATAACCTTATCTCTCAGATTCTTTGAGATACAACTTAGTAGTATCAATAGCGTTGGCTGCTATATTTCTAGTCATCACAACAACAACCACTCCTATCAAGCTAATCCGTAGTGACATTCACATGCCAAGAATACTCCCTAATGTTCATGATGTGACATCTTTTTGGAAACTTTTTGAAATTGTCCTAGTTATGGTCACAGCTTATATTTGCCACTGTAATGGTAATGCTCAATTTTTGTTTACATAGAATGTATTTTTCATGCATTTGACCTTGACCACATTTTCTAAATTCTAAGGCTTATATTGTTTAATTAGATTTGGATGTAGTTCAGCCTATACAAAATGAGCTAGGAAATCCTAATAAAATGAAGTAGGTTGTTAATATAACACTTTTATTGTGTACCACAATATATCTCTTGACAAGCTTTTCTAGCTATCTAATATTTGGAGAGGATACCATGAATGATGTATTAGCCAATTTTGATAGGGACCTGGGGATACCTTACAGCTCTCTTCTCAATGATATTGTTCATATTAGCTCTATTGTTCATCTTATGCTAGTATTTTTCTTTGTGATTCAATCTTGATGAGCTTGTGTTTCCATATGTTGAGGCCCTTAATGAAGACCCTAAACAATTTTTTATAATCACAACTGGCCTAGTAAGCTTTATTTTTGTTGATGCAATTTTCATTCTAGACCTTCAAAATGCATTCTAGGTACTAGGTTGGATGGTTGCTATTATTATTGGCTTTATATTTCCAGGATCTATTGTACTCAGGTTCAAAGAAATGCTTTATAGGTGATCTTTTAGATTTAATTTTCAGAATGTTTATCTTCAATTTTATAATTTAAAGCAAGTACATTCTATTTTAATGGGTAGTGATATTTCTTTTGCAAAGATGCTCATCACATTGCAAAAGTAAAAGACACTTGTCTTGTACTCTTTATGGTTACAATGGCAATTGTATGTAGCGTTATTGCATTGTTGAGTGATGTTTTTGATGCGATCAAAAAAATAGGTAAATAACAATAATGAAAGCAGCATGGTTGGTTTATATTTATATTTATTATTTTTTTGGTAATATTTCAAACTAGCTATTGGGGTTGAACATTTGTCTTGGAGCATTTGTATGTTTTACTAATTAGGTTTTGGAATGAGCATAGCCCCCTATATAATATATATGACCCATTATAAAATTTACAAATTTTTCATACCATATTTTAGAAATTAAAGTTGATCATATTTACATTTTTTGTTATTATGAAATGTGTATCTATGGTCTTAGTTTGACTTTTCTAAGCCATTACAAAGTTGGATTCTTTAGCTAATTCTAGACAATGAGTTTCAACACCTTCAATGTTTCTTTTACCAAGTCATCCTTCATTAATTTTGCTACAAAGTTAGTTAAAATAAAGCCTTTGGGAATTTTTTTAATCTAGTTTAACCTTAGTACTATTTATTCTCTAATCCTTGACAAATCAATTGCAACTTATGATGAATTTAGTATGATTTAGATTATTCTGTAAAAAATGAAATGCAAGTTATGCACATATATACAAATATTTCTTTTGAAATGATGAGAATATCACCATATCATTTTCATATTTTTATTATTCTCAAGGTATCATAGAAATTTTAGGAGTGGATATTCATGTTTGGAAGTTTTTTTTGAGTCTTTTGTATATTTTTCTTAGTCTAAATAGGCAACTATGATGGGATTGTGAGTCATAGTCAATTGTAACTTAAGATTGAAGGTTGTTATGGGTTATAGTTAGTGGTAGTCAATTGTAATTTGGAATTTCTCATGTTTATGAAGTTGAGTAATGTGTTTTGACTCACTCCAAGGTAGAAGGAGGTTGCAATAGATCATACTCTAGAGAATGTGGATCATAGGAGGTCATAGCCAACAAAAGAATAAAGGAAAACTTTTTCAAGTTTTACTAGTGTAAGTAAGTTGTAGATCATAATATGTTACAATATGGGAAGTGTGAGGTAAATGTAGTCAAAATCACTTACAGTCTAAACAAAATCAATTTTTCAAAAAGATCATGCATTTGAAATGGAACATCAAAAGCCACTTTAATAGCTATACAATAATGTTTTTGACTTGAAGAGAATCCAAGAGGGAGCAAGGGAAAGTCCATAATATCTTAAGATAATAAAGATGGAAGGAAAGAACAAGATAACTAAAAAAAGGTTAAAAGAATCTATTATGAGTGTTATCTTTTCCTGAGACTTGTGCTTCAATGTAAGCAATTGTGGAATTGAAAGGAAACCTGTGTGACCTTTAATTTTTTTTTGGAAGAATTTTACTTAATCTTGGCTCCTCATAATAGAGGGAAGCTTCTCCATTTTCTTATCTTTTTATTTATAAACTAAATTTTCTTGGAAAGATTTTTGGATCAAGTTGTTTTAGCATTATTTGAAATAGATTCATATTAGATTGGTTATAAAGCATTGGTTTATAGGTATCCATATTTAGACTTATTAATCTTTATTATAATAGACTATTCCTCCCCTTCAACACAGTTTTCTAATGAGACATGGAAAGGGGAGTGCCTTCCTTCCATGTTCATTCTCCTTAAATCGCTTCTCTATCTCCAAATAGATCAACTATGGAAGGTTGATGGGGAATCTTCCACTCATAGTAGCACATGCATGGGCAAAAAAAGTAGTGATCTTGTTGGGTCTCATCGTGGGATTTAGGGGAAAGGTTGTAATCTTATAGTGGATTCTTTCTACTGGTGTAAGCGTGTTATGCTCTTTATGGTTGACACCATAGCACCATTGAACCCATTCCTTTTTTATGTTGTGGTCTACCTACATTCGAATCTCAATGAGATTCACCCTAGGTTCAAGCAACCCAAGTGCCTTTGCAATGGCTTGCACTAAATAGGATACCGAAATATCCTTGATTTTGACCATTGAACTAGCCTACTTGTTGTTTCAAAATAAGAACGTCTCTCCCATATACCACTCCCTAGTGGAAGTGATAATTGGCAACATCAGAGAGGTCTTCAGTTGGTCATGTACCTCTTTAGGTGCTTGCTCTAAAAAGAGCCAAAGTTTAACTCCTGGAGCACTATTTTTTCAACCTTCCTTGACCTGATTTGATTTAGGCATGTCTCCATCAAGGTCACCTTAAGGTTTTCTTGCTGAGCTGGTACCTCATCTTAGTGGAAATGTTTTATTGCTGCTACTAGTTCTAGAATCTGACAAATAGATTCCACTTCGACCTCTTCTCTAAGAGGTCCCATGGCATGGGTTGTAATTGGTTCTTCCTAGGCCTATTCCTAGCCCCTTTTCATTCTTGGCCATTTCTCCCTTAGTTGAGATGGTTCTCCTTCCTACGTGTGTTTGCCTTTTGGTGCCATCTATGATCACAACATAGTCATGGATTAGTAGATATAATTTGTAACTCAAATATTTCAATACCTTATCTCGTTATTTAGTTACACTTAGTTATGATTGAACCATGGTAGATTGACTATGTTATTATTAATTTATTAATTAATTTCTATTATAAGTGCCACTGGAGCTTGTTGGAAGAGTTTAACTTCTGTAATTTTGTGTTTAAATGTTGATTTCTTAGTTAAACCTTTGTGGGAGTTAAGAAAAATGGTAAAAAAAAAATTTGTCCAAAATGGCACATTTTTAGCCACCATGACTAAGAGCTTACCTTTGGGAGCTACAGGGTTCAAGAATAAAGTGACTTGGATAAATAGTTAGGAAGTTATGGGCTTTAGAAGATTCTAGGCTTTGAAAATTTGAAAATCTCCCTTGGCATTTTTGAGCAAAAGTCAAAATTTCTAAGGGGCTCATGAATATTTATAGTATTTTTATGCTACATCAACAAGGCCATGTATACAAGGCCTCATATATGCATGGGCTCCATTGACGAGGCCTCGTTTGTAAACAAAATTTTCATTTTTGAATATTTTAAAAAATACAATGAATTTTTAAATGAATTTGGGGTCCATGGAGTCACAAAAAAGCCAAGAATATGATAAAATCATTAAAGAGGATCTTTGGAGGCTCAAAAATTCAAAATTTTGAAGGAGAATGTGTGAATTAAAGAAAATATGTAAAGGGGCACATGCTTGGATGTAGAAGATGGGTTTATGAAAGATTCTTATTGCAAGAATGCCTAAGGATAAGGTGCTTAATGAAGCCAACCAAGAGATATGCAAGTGGATCCTCCCAGTAGTAGGCACATGCCTTGTTGCCCTTGCATAACATCAACCTAAGGAGTATATGGGCCCCATAGGTGATTAATGGTTAATGAAAGTTAAGTACCAAAGCCCAAAAGATTCTACCAAAGAATTCAAGTACATCAGACAAAGATACTGAACAAGAACATGGACATTAATAGTGAGGTGAGTTATGGTTAGCATGAGTAGATGATGGAGAATGTGGAATGGATTTCCAAATTGAGGTCATAAGATGTCCCTTGTGGATTTGTGTTTAAATAACTTAAGAAAATCCATCCTTAGTCTAGACCAAAACCAACCACTTTCAGTGACCTCACATCACGACTTCAAGATTAATTCATCCCCTCGAGACACAAGAGTGCTTCCATAGAACAACCACTATTCCTTAAAGAGAAGAAAAGAGAAGTAGGAAGTGAGAGAAGGCCTTAGTTGAAGGGGACCTTCAAGCATGGGTAACATATCATTTTAGAACCATAACCAGTGCTTGTAGCCTATTTATTGGTCTAAGGGATGTGCTTTGAATTCTCATCACATTTATTTTATTTTATTTTGTTTTGTTTTGTTTTGTTTTGTTTTTTCTTTTTCTTTATTTTTGGATGGGAACCACACCATGTAAAGACTTATTTAACTTCCTATTATTGGTCAATATGAAACAATAAGAAATCCATGAAAACACGCATGCACCTAAATAAGTAGAAGAGTACTAAGAGTATTGAGTCCCCTTGAAGTCACACCTTGTGAAAACCTTTGAATCATTCCCAATTTTGAAAACAACCAAGGCCATAAATTTATTAAAAGTTTATTTAATGAAAGGGACCTCATACTTCCAAAATAAAGAAAATCATAAAATTTTTGGATGGGTAGATGACATGGACTCATTGCCTATTTCATGAAAAAGAAACCATGTCTTAGCCATCGGTACAAAAATTCAAAAATACAAACTAGACATTAGCAAACAAAACATTAAGCATAAACCACCATTAGTAACAGCTATTGCACCACTGTGTCCTATTGGCACAAAGCATGTTTATTAACAAAAATTAGAAAACCATACTAAAATAAAGTAAAATATATAAGTGTAAAATATTCAATAAAAATTAAAATGTACTAATGATGGTGTAAGACAAAAATGGTGTAAAATAAGAAAAAGTTTAAAAATTAAAAATGTGTAAAATAAATAATTTGCAAAGACAAAAATGTGTTAAAAAACTAGAAAAGCTGAAGAGCCACATATATGATTAGCACAGATGGCCATCTCCCCCACAACTAAGTTGTAAGGAGGAGATCTAAATAATTGAGTGTGATTGCCCACCCATTGAGGTATTTGTTGCACTGGTTTACTAGGCTCATGGAAAGGCTTTATCTATTGGATGTTGACCAACTACTTCTTGTTTGGGCTTTTAGGTTTGTATATGATCATGACCCTAGAAGGAAAGGTTTCATCAATTATATAAGGCCCCTCCCACAATGTTTGGAATTTGGTTTTTTGAGGTATGTGTGTGGGATTCTAATAGAGAAACTTATCTCCCAGTTGGAATTTCTCTTTCCATATCCTAAGGTCATGAAGTTATTTGTTGAATGCCTTGTGCACTTTATTTAAGGATAGGATTATTAATCAATTTTCATCCAACACATTTAAGTTTATTAATCTTTATTTTTATGTCATACTTAGGTCAAGATCCGAGTCATAGGTCGTTAAGAGTGTATGGAGCTTGGATTGAATTAGGAGCATTGGAAGTTTTTCATACACCAACTCGTAGGAAGAGTAGCCAATAGGGAGTTTCCATGTTGAGCAATAGGCCCCAAGGGCATCATTGAGTTTAGTGCTCTAGTTTCTCCTATACTTGCTAATAATTCTTGTTAGAATCTTTGTAATTTCTATATTAGTCACCTCTTCTTGATCATTGTCTTGGGGTTGATAAGGTGTTGTTAATTTATCTTCAACCCCTAATAATTACTTGAGTTTTCAAAAAATTGCACTTGTAAAATGGGTTCCATTGTCAGAAATTAGTGCATGTGGTACCCCAAACCTATTCACAACATTTTTTTGTATAAATCAAGTAGTAGTGGTAATCGCTTCTTCTACCCATTTGGTATAGTAGGCAATGGTGACGATTATATATACCTTCTCATTGGACATGGTTATGATGGAACCCATGAAATCTATGTTCCATATTTCAAAAGATTCTAGTGGTTGAATCCACTATTGAAGACCCTCCATACATGTGGTCATTCCACCATCTTGTTGATAGTGTCCATAGGATAGGACAAATTGATGGACATCTATGAAGATTGTGGACCAATAGTATCTTGCCATCATGATTTTTATGGTCGTGTGCCTTTCTGCATAGTGGCCTCTGCATGGGCCTTCATGAGCATCCTAAAGAATATTCAATTGATCTACATTAGGTACACACCAATGAACTAGGCCATTGGCACATACCTTATAAAGGTTTCCATTGATTTCCATGAAGTACTTAGCCTGATGAAGAAATTTTTGTTTCTTCCTATAGTCTAGACCTTGTGGCATCTCCTACGTGAGAAGATAAGTGAGGATGCCATCATATCATTTTGGTTTGATAAATAATTTTTCATTTATTACACTAGAAAAGAGAAGTTCATCACGAAATTGGTCAAAGAGTGGGCTCTTCTCTTTGCTATCCCATTATAATTAAGAAAAGTGATCGGTGACCACATTCTCAATCCCCTTTCAATCTACCATTGTAAGATTAAATTCCTGCAAGATCACCAACCATTGTATGATGTAAGGGTTCACTGTTGGCTTTTTCTTGAGAAAGAAAATGGCACTATGATCAGTGTGCATAAACACTTTATACCCAAGCACATAGTGCCTAAACATTTTTAGAGCATACACCACCATCATTAGTTCTTTCTCTTTGGTGGTGTAATTCAGTTGTGCATCCACAATGCTTCAACTTGTGCAACTGATGTAATATGGATGTTTCTTATCATCCAACTATGTAAGCATGACTCCCAAGGCTTAATTAGATGCATTTGTCATTATATGAAAGGGTCTGGACTAGTCAAGTGCTCATAGAATTGGAGTCTCTACAAGCTTCTACTTGAGGCTATAGAATGCATTTTTTCATTTCCTAGTCCAAATGAAGGAAGTATCTTTCTTCATTAGCTCAACCAATAGTCTTGTGATCTTTGACAATTTTTGGTTGGTAAGTGATTCCTTGGATAAACCTTATCTTTTTGAGGTCTACCTTGATTCATTTCAATGAAATTCTATGTCCCAATACAATGCCTTTCTAGACCATGAGATGGATCTTTTGCCAATTGAGTTGCAGGTTTATTTCCACACATCATTTGAGTACTTGCTCAAGGTAATCTAAGGCTTGCTCGAATGTAGCACCATAAGTGGAGAAGTCATCCATAAACACTTCCACTTTGCTACCTATTTACTACTAAAATATGGCTTAAGTCCAAACATTGGAAAGAGGTAGGAGCATTACATAGATCAAAAGGAATCTTGTGATATGCAAAGATCCCCTAGGGACTCATGATATGCAAAGATCCCCTAGATTTGGTTATAACCATCTAGAAAACTATAACCACAATGTCCAAATATGATGTCTAACACCTGATCAAGAAATGACAATAGAAAATGATCTTTGAATGTTGCAATGTTTAATAGTCAGAAGTTAATACAAACCCACCATTTGCCACCTCTCTTTGGTACTATCACAAGTGGAATGACCCACTCGCTATCCATAATTGGGTAGATGAACCCTACCTTAAAGAGTTAGTCAATCTCCTCTTTGATGATTTTCTTCCATTTTGGATTCAACCACCATTATGGTTGCCTCCATGGCTTCATGGATAGATCCATGTAAATGTGGTGCTAGCATATCCATGGATCAATTCCAGTGAGTTCAAGATATGACCAAGCAAAGGTTGTTGGCCATTTTTTGACCACTTTCAATAGTTTTTTTTCTACTTGGGAGCAAGTTTAGCATTAAGTATGACTAGCTTGCCATCTTTCAAGAATGCATATTCCAAGCTAGTAGGTAGAGTTTTCAACTCTAGGGGCTCTTCCTTGAAATTCTTAGGGATCTTCAACTCTCTCCAATTGGTATCAAAGAGTTGGTGATGAACTTGCTCTAGTTCATCCATGCCTAGGACATATGTGCATGTTAGGCTGCTAGTAGGTTCCATGCACATTATGCTACAATCAAAATCATTAGTTAGCCATTAGGTTTCTTCTTGTTTTGTGGTTGTTTCATATAGAAACCTTTAAATATCTACCCCATGTTCATACTACCTACATGAAAAAATATATGCTTGTTTCATAGACCAAATTTTCTACATGTAGTTTCACCCTATGTTGCTATACATGATGCATAGAACTTGTTTCTTCTCAATCTTTCCAAATGCATTTTCCTTAGATATCTCTAGGGAAATATCTCCTATGCCCATTTTCACATCAATAGTGCTTAGCCATGTCCTTCCCATAATGATTTGGAAGTCCCCCTTATAGTTCTCAGCCTTGATTATTGGGAAATTGGTAAGATAAGACCATCCACAAACAATGGTTACAATGTCTTCAACCAATTCCAAAGAAAGAATGATGGACTGGTCTACCAATTTTAATTTGATATTACTCTTCTTCATATATGGAAAGTTCTAGGTAGTATACATATCATGAGAAATCAAGTTCACACCAGAACCTAAATCAAGAAGAGATTTACATGGTTCATTCCCAAAAATCTGTAAATAGATAAGAGGACTTCAAGGATCGACAAATTTCCTAGGAAGGTTGCTAGTCCAGATCCAATCAAATACAACATTATTGATCATAACAGCATGGATTTTTGATGGCATTTAATTTGAAGGGAACCTGATGGAATGGTTTACATAGGATGAGGTAGGAGTAGGATGATTAGCCACCTGAGTCTATGAGGTCTTAGTATGTGTATTAGCTCAAAAGAATGATCTTTTATGAGCATGAGATTCCAAACCCCTCAGTTGATGAACTGATTGTAGATTAACGACCTTAGTAGTGTTGCATTGTTGTGGCTGGGCTAGAAGTTCACATTGCATGGATGGAGTAGGTAGTAGTTGTGTTGAGGATGGAAGAAGAGGTGCAAGAATAGGAGAAGGATAAAGATAAATTATGGTACCCCTTCTAGAATGTGGAAAATGAGCTCTAAAGTATTCAAGAGGGTAGTAGTGATGTTAGAAAGGAGAAACATGACTAGAAGAGTCACATGGAGATAGGGATTACTAAACATAATACCCATATGGATCTAGTTTCCTATAAGGATATTAATTCCTTGGTGGTGGCATCTCAAATGACTGTGGTTGGTACCACTATTGATATTGCTCATATGGTTCCAGTACAGTTCCATTTGAATAATGTTGTTTTTGTTAATGCAACTATCTAGGATTACCTTGAGTATAAGGCAATCTTCTGTGTATTTGTATTTTTTCTAGTCATGGATTCAAAGAATACACCCTAGACTCCTCTAAGTGTGACACGATAAGGGAACATCCCTTAGGATGTTCATATTGGCAAATGTCACATCCACCATCATCATCTAATTCAGTTTCTGCAATGCCCTCTACTATAGCTATCTTGTCCTTACCCCTTTGGTAGGCACATTCAACTTCTCTCCACCTCCTATGATCACAATTACTACTTTGCTCTCTTGATTCTTCAATAATTTTTAGAGCAATTTGGAGTTTTTCATCCAACAAATCCCACATTTTATCTACCTTGGCCAAAATTTTAGGCATAGGTTTTTGAATCAATAAGGTGTTTCTATTCACCACCTTAGCAAGTGATAACTCTTCCTCACTATCACAAAATTAAACCTCCCTCTTTCTAAAGGTAGGATCCCTATTGTATTCTTCAGCACTTTCCTATTTCCTTTACTCCTCCTTCTTTTTCTACCTAGTCAATTAGCCTTTGAATCTGATAGACTCAGAGTTTTGATAGTCTTCCTTAGGCATAGGCCCCAAGAGTTCTTCTCATTTCTAATATAAGTCCATCTATGATATGGCTCATCATTTTTAGTGAACAATTCATATTCCTCTAGATGTGATGGTGATTTCTTATACTTGTTGAACATCTTAATGGCTCATCTTCATTAAAAGTATTTTCTCCCTCTTCATGTTGTTCCATGTCATCTACCATGATATCTCCATCCTGTTCGCTAAGGGCAATATTCCCAATTGAGAGAGAATAATCCTCAGAAATTCCATTATTAATTTCAACAAGTACATATATAGAAGCTACATCATTTGAAGAATTTTCAATATTTGAAGATTCCTCTTTCATAGATCCACATTTTTCTCTAAAAATAACATCTTGACTCCAAATAACCTTTTTAGTTTTCAAGTTATACAACTTATATAAGCTTTGACATCTTGTTTATAGCCAAAAAAAATACATTTGACATACTTAAAGTCTAATTTGGATCTATCAGATTTTAGAACATGTACATAGGGCTCACAATCAAAAATCTTCAAATAATTTAAATTAATGAATCTACCACTCCACACTTCTTCTAGAATTTTCCATCAAGGTTGATGAAGGAGATCTATTGATAAGATAACATGCAATTGTTACTGCTTCACCTTAGAAATGCTTCTCAAGATTAGATTCTTTAAGCATACACCTAGCATGTTCCATTAATGTTTAATTGAAGCCCTTTGCTACTCTATTTTGTTCAAAAGTCCCTAGAATAGTGATGGGACGTGATATCGCATGGGCCGTAATATCGCGTACGTGATATCGCAGTGCGTCGCCAAATCTATAAATAAGGGGCGGCTCTCCCTTGTTTATAATCTAGGCCTAGACTGTAGTGAAACTCTGACAGTTTTACCTCTCCAGAGATTGAATAATTTCCATGTGCCCACAGTAGGAGTCTCAAAGTGAACAGATCTTTATTCGAGCAAATATTGTACTTGAGCACAAGTTTGTGTACGGAAATAAAGACGAACTTTTGGATAAACCTTGCAGTGCATGGACTAAGCTAAATAGGACTTTAATTATTTTTATTTATTGTTCATCGTTTAAATGCTTTATTAGTCAATTAATCTCTCTCAACCCT
>MNCI01038233.1:30984-53684 GCA_015680685.1 Gnetum montanum | reverse complement strand
TGGTAAGTGGGAACGGATGCTGACGCTAGGTTAATTTAGAATTAGTTCATTAGTTAGAGTTAGTTAGTTTCTTCAACCCTTCACCTCAATAGCATAGGAGATAAAAACATAAAAACTATAAAAATCATATACCTCAGGGTTACTTAACCATACACTGTAACAACTACAAGTCTGGGAAGACAACGAATGATTAACCTTAAGTGTTCCATGAGGCGTGTAGGCACTTAGTCTACAGAGTTTGACCAGATTATGCGTGCTATGCTTGTATTCGTATGGTTGAGTGTAGGGGTATCTCGCCACTCATCATTGGCACCATTGTCGGGGACTAAGTGTTTGTGTGCTAAGTAGAACATAGGATATTACTCACATCGTTGGGAGCTTAAACAAACCTTACAGTTAATTAAAAGAAAAAAACTATATAACATTCAAATAGCACACCAAATAAGACATCATGTCTTCTTCTTCTTCTCACAAGAGCACTTCACCTAGGGATCATACAAAGAATAGTCAGCAATCAAAAACACATAACCTAAATTTGCCAGTTCCTTAGCAATATAGGATGGAATATACTCATCCCAATGGGTATGTTCCTAATTTTACTTTTATATTCCATCAAGATGAAAAAATGTGCTAGAGATATTTGGAAGGTAACATCGTGTTTCCTCTAGATAGTGCAATCCCCAACATGCTTCTCCGTGCTTTGGCACAGATTGGCATGACTCAGCTTTATGCTGAATACATTATAGGAGATTTTGATACAAGGGATTATCATCTCACAGCTTTACAACGTATGAGGGACTTAAGGTAGGAGAGCCAACATACACTGTTGAAGGGTAAAGAGGTCCCGCACATTCTAAGTGAAACTAGAGATGGTGAACCACTTATAACTAGTTCGTTATCAAAAGATATTCTCCCTCCTAATGAGAGTGAAAAGGTGGGGTATCAAAACCTACGATCAACGATACACAACCCTAGTTCTGATGCCCATGAACATCAACTATTCACTAAGGGAACAACAACAAATGACAACAACGGGCACTTAAATCGTCACCACGATCGGGGCTAAAGCCATAGAAGAGAAGGTAAGAAACATCGCCACGGTGATGGTTCTCCTTCTTCTTCACCTTCTTCACATCATTCACCATCTCCTTCCATATCTGGGTGCAATCATGAAGAGCATAACGGAGAGGATAAAGGTAAGAAAAATGAGAAACCTTGATGAGAGAGTCGAGAGAGAGGACAAGGGCATGAACGAAGGGAAAGTAGGGAACAAAAAAGACATCATAGATGTCATGAAAGAGATGATCATGATGAACCCCTACTAGCCACCCGAAGCATGCTAAACATAACAGAGGCTGTAAGAATCCCAACAAGGCATTTAAAAGATAGTCGGATCAAATGCTTAGACATGAACAACATCCCATGATTTGAANTAGAGCTCTTCAATGATAAGTATCAAACGTACTCCAGAGTGTCTAATTTATGTAAGTAGATCCAAAGATGGAAGCAAGGTACTCATGAACCCTTGGATGCTGCCATGGGCCACTACTATGCATTGTTACATCGTTGCCCAGGCCATGGTTACGCATAGTGGGATCAACTTCTCCATATCGTAGATGGGCTAAGGTATGAAACTAGGAGAACCCTTGGTACTTATTCCCAAGGGCAATTATCAGAACTTAGATCCCATGAAGTTCATTACTTATTGGAACAAGTAGCAAAAGAAGAAGGGGAGCTATAAAAAAGAGAAAGTGCAAAAGAATACAACCATGATCCCTCTCTTCAAAAGAAGGGAGTGAAATTTTGCGATAAAGAGGATGAGTCACCAATGAAAGAGTTGGCAAACTAGAAAACCTTGCCGCTCCAAAAGCTAACAACAGAAATAGTAGCTAAGGTAGAAGAAGTATGGAGCTCCTTAGACAGTAAAATTGAAACTGTCCTTAAGATTGTAGAGGAGTCTAAGGAGGAACGAAGTAGTGACAAAGGTAAGACAAAGTTGAGAGATTTAGGCTTTGCACATAACAAGGATAAGGGGAAAATTACTATCTCCGATGAGGTTGTGGAATCAGAAACAGACGATGACAATGGATATGAGATCTACTACTATGACCATCCTAAGAGATGTTGTCCAATCATCTCACATCTACAAGAGTCTGGGGTGTATGCACTTAACCTGGGACTCAAAAAATAGCAGACACCCCATAGGTTACCTTATCCCCAAGGTAACCCAAGACAGTTCTACCAACCCTTAATGTATTATCTAAGTGGAACTCCACCACAACCCATCGGACAACATCAGTAGTGGAAATACCCACAGTCATGGGGGATGCCACTGCCTAAACATCAATAGCCTTACTAACAGCCTGATCCTTATGGATATTACGTGCAGAAGCTGATTTCTCCAAGTGACTCCATGAGTCACACAACTTCCCAACGTCACTACCAAGTTCGAGAGTACTTTAGGAGGACTCCTTCTCCTCTGGGAGATGCTCCATACCCATACCATCCTCCTCATCTGTCTACACCTCTTCCACCGGTAGTTCCCATAACACCACCTACTCCAACAATGCAAGGGGAACTCCCTACTTAACCGTAGCAATTCCATGCTATGAGAGCCATAAACATTCAACCCGCTACTGGTTCTGACAACTGTAAAAAGAGAATACCTTTCTTCAGAACCAGAAGCCCAGACAAGCTCTCACAACAACAAGCGGCTGAGTCTGTGCACACCTCTCCAACAATTAAACCTTCAATGCTTCCTTTCATCCAATAGCAGAACTTAATGCATACGGTTATGTTAAAACATACCGTAACCAACTGGATCAAGGTAGGCCACCTTCCCAGGAAACTATTAGACCTTGGGAGTCCCGTAATCTATCTCCAAATTGCTAGAAATGAACCACATAGGGCTCTTCTTGACTTAGGTTCCGGAGTCAACCTAATCTCACAAGAAATGTATCAAGCCTGGAACCTGCCCCAACTTAAGAAGAGCAACATTCAACTAGATTTGGTGGACCAGTCCATCACCATTCCCTTGGGATTGGTGGAGGACATCGTTACCACTCTGTGTGGTTGGTCTTACCCAGCTGATTTCCTGGTGATTGAAGTAAATAACAACGAAAGGAACTTCCCAATTATAATGGGAAGGGCATGGCTGAGCACAGTAGATGCATGCCTAGGCATTCGTGATATTTCCTTGGAAATCTCTAAAGTAAACATTTACAAAAAGATCAAGAAGAGGAAAGTTCCATGCACCACATACAGTGATTCATCGGGTGATGACATGGAGGGATACTCATCTCCTCCATGCAATAGGTGTGCCCTTGAAACTATGAAACAAAGATGCTTGTATGTAGCAACCACACAACTAATAGTAGACACCCCGTGGTTGACAGCTACTCGAAAGAGCAACCTAATATGCATGGAATGAACTTTGGAGACAAACCATGCCAACAACAAAGGCATAGATACATTGGAATATGAGTGTCACCAACATCCACCCCTTAATCTAAAAACATCAATTAGGAGAAGTTGGACACTTCTTAGAAATTCAAATAGGTGCTCATTATTCTGGATCTCTCCCTTTCCATTCAGTCATGGGGAAGATGGCCACCTATGTTAATCATATGGGGCCCTTAGTTCTTTTAAGTTTTTTTTTCACATTTTTCTTTTACACATTTTTGTTTTACAAGTTTTTGTTTTACACATTTTTGTTTTACATGTTTTTGTCTTACACGTTTTTGTTTTACAAATTTCTTTAACTTTTCTTGTTTTTATTTTACATCATCGTTATACTTTTCCATTTTGTGTGTGTGTGTGTGTCTGTGATCCACCCTGTAAGTTTGTCACCCAATAAGTGTTCTTCATGATGGTGTGAACTGCTTTCATGTTGATTGCTAATGTTTGGTTTTTACCTTTAAGTCACAATGTTGATACTAAGGTATGTTTCTTTTGATATGGCAAGCAATGAGTTCACTTCATCCATTTATCCACAAGTTTCTATGGTTTCTCTCAGATTGGAAATGTACAGTCTCCTTTCTAAATAAGAACTTTTAATGAATCGGTGACTGGGCATTTCTCAAACTAAGGAAGGACTCAAGGTTTGAAAAGGGTGTGACTTCAAGGGAACTTGATGCATTTGTGTTGGCCATTCTCTTGGGTGCTTGGATGTTTTCTTCTTGATTTTTCTTACCATTTCGACATTACCCAATCATCAGGAAGCTGAGCAATAAAAATAACAAAGTCTTTGCATGGTGTGGTTCTTATGCATAAACACATAAAAATAAAAAACAAAAAAAGAGAGAGAGAAAAGTGAGAATTCAAAGCACACCCCTTAGACGAAATAATGATTTGGGCTATAAGCACTGGTTATGGAACCAAAAATGTTCCCTCTAACTAAGGCCCTTCTCGCTTCCCATTCTCTCCTTGTTTCGTCAGAATGGTGGTGGCTCTTGGGGAAAGTCATTCTTGTTACTTCAACAGGATGGATTGGCTGAATGTATTAATCCGAAGTCACTGGAAGTGGTTTGTTTGAGGCCAGACTTGGAATGGGATCTGCTAAGTCACATTAATCTTGTAACACACAAGGGACTATACACCACCTTGTTCCTAGGATTCCATTCCATTATATTCTCTCCATCCTTCTCTCCATCATTCACCTCATTGCCGATTGTATAATTAGTGTATATATTTTGGTTGATGCATTGTTTTCTTTTTGGTAAATTCTTGCAGTTAAGACTTTAACTCTTGTTCCAAATGACAATCCCCGAGCATACGGACTCTTTGAATGTAGGTTTGTCAAAGCATTAAGGGCATGAGCCTACTTTGGGGAGGACCCACTGACATTCCTATTTCATGCACCAGTTAACCTATTTTCCCTAACATTTGTGTAATTAATATTATTTTGTTCATTTCCATCGTGACATCCATTTCATTGATGCTATAGTTGTCTCAATTTCTTCATCTTTCTTGTTTTTTTTCTTTCTCCATTCTCCCACTACTGGAGGTTCACGATTAGTCATGGGGGTATGGGGCCCAATTTTTTTGATTTTCTCCTAGCCTTGACTTTTTCAATTTTTTCCTAACTGCTACACCTTCGGTAGTCATCAATATTATATCTCGAGATCTGCAATTAGCCATACCACAACCTATCCAATGGACTTACACTGAAGCAAGGTATTAATTACATGATGATTCATTTACCCTTGCTAATATAAGATTGTGTTGTGTGTGCAGATGTCGATCATACAACAACGGATTGGATCTGGAGCGAACACTTGGAATGGAGAAATGCTGGAAGCAGCTATGTAAGGAGCAAGATCGATGATGCGCTTATGGATGAACAATGAAAGGCGCAATCTTGGCATTGGTAGCAACAACACTTCTTTCTCTCTATCTTTCTCAGCTACCAAATGAGGCCTAATGTCAATGTAATAAGGTGTTCACTCTTGTTGTCATGAACACCAGCTTTGTCAAGTCTTGTAATGATGATCCATTCACAATTCATCCCATTAGTTCCATTCAGTCAATAATCTCATACCTTCCCAATATTTTGTAAGGAACTCGAGGAAGAGTTTTTATTCAGTCATGGGGGTATGATGAGATGTGATATCGCATGGGTCGCGATATCGAGTACACGATATCTTGGCCGCCGTGATATCGCATCCCATGCGATATCGTGTCATCCCCTGTGATATCGCGTACGTGATATTGCGGTGCACCATCATATCTATAAATAAGAGGCAACTCTCCCTTGTTTCCACATCCTAGGCCAGACAGTAGGGAAACTCTAGCAGATTGATCACACCAGAGATAGAATATTTTCCATGTGCCCGCAGTAGGAGTCCTAAAGTGAACGGATCTTTATTTGAGCAACATTGTACATGAACACAAGTTGTGTACAACAATAAAGATGAGCTTCTTGGATAAACCTTGCAGTGCATGGAATAGGCTAATTAGGATTTTATTTAATGTTATTTATTATTCGTTATTTACTACTTTCTCTCTCAACCCTTTCCTCCTAGTTAAGTGCCTTAGTATGACCGCTTTGAGCATGTGCGTTACGCGTGGTGATCCTAGCAACGATTAACATTTGGTAGCCACGGTTGCATTGGTTCAGGGTGTGTACAGTAAGTGGGAACGGATGTTGATGCTAGGTTAATTTATACTTAGTTCATTAGTTAGAGTTAGTTAGTTTTTTCAACCCTTCACCTCAATAGCGTAGGAGATAAAAACATAAAAACTATAAAAATCATATACCTCGGACTTACTTAACCATACACCATGACAACTACAAGTAAGTCTAGGAAGACAACGAATGATTAACCTTAAGTGTTCCATGAGGCATGTAGGCACTTAGTCTGCGGAGTTTGACCGGATCGCGCATGCTACACTCGTATTTGTATGGTTGAGTGTAGGGGTATCTCGCCACTCATCAGAAGGGAACACTTGGAATGGATCGGTGTTAAAGCAGCTATGCAAGAAATGAGATAAATGGCGCACTTACGGATAGACAATGAAAGGCACAATCTTGGCGTTGGCAGCAGCAGAATTCTTCTTTCTTCTCTCTTCTCTCTCAGCTGCCAAATAAGGCCTGATGTCAAATGTATAAAGTGTTCACTCTTGTTGTCGTGAACACCATTTTTGTCATGTTTTGTACTGATGATCCGTTCACATGTCATCCCATTCACCATTAGTTCCATTCAAGTCAATAATCCCATACCTTCCCAATTTTGTAAAGAACTCAAGGACGAGTTTTTATTCAGTCATGGGGGTATGATGGGATGCGATATTTCATGGGCCACGATATCGCATACGTGATATCGCATCAGCCACGATATCGCATGCCCCACGATATCGCGTCTTCCCCTACGATATCGTGTACGTGATATCGTAGTGCACAGCCAAATCTATAAATAAGAGGCGGCTCTCCCTTTTTTCTAATCTAGGCCTAGACCATAGCGAAACTCTAGCAGTGTTACCTCTCCAAAGATAGAATAATTTCCATGTGCCCGCAGTAGGAGTCTCAAAGTGAACGGATCTTTATTCGAGCAAATATTGTACCTGAGCACAAGTTTGTGTACGGAAATAAAGATGAACTTTTGGATAAACCTTGCAGTGCATGAACTAAGCTAAATAGGACTTTAATTACTGTTATTTATTTTTCATCGTTTAAATTCTTTATTAGTCTATTAATCTCTCTCAACCCTTCTCTCATAGTTAAGTGCATTCAGTACAACCACTTCGAGCACGTGTGTTACACTTGGTAATCCTAGCAATGAATAGCATTTAGTAATCCCAAAAGGTTGCATTGGCTCAGGGTGTGAACAGTAAGTGGGAACAGATACTAATGCTAGGTTAATTAAGGCTTAGTTAGTTAAAGTTAGTTAATTAGTCTCTTCACCTTTCCCTCATTAGCATAAGGAGATAAAACATAAAAGATATAAAAATCACATACCTCGGACTTAC
This sequence comes from Gnetum montanum, assembly GCA_015680685.1. Lineage (NCBI taxonomy): Eukaryota > Viridiplantae > Streptophyta > Gnetopsida > Gnetales > Gnetaceae > Gnetum > Gnetum montanum. The sequence goes on along the minus strand of MNCI01038233.1, from coordinate 46,217 downwards.
TTAACCATACAACTGTGAAAAATACAAGTAAGTCTGGGAAGACAACGAACGATTAACTTTAAGTGTTCCATAAGGTGTGTAGGCACTTAGTCTACGGAGTTCGACTGAATCGCACGTGTAATGCTCATATTCATATGGTTGAGTGTAGGTGTACCTTGCCACTCATCAAATAGTCTATTACCTTTGAATGCCTTGTTCTTTACAAAAATCATTAAATTCATTTAAGCAAAACTCATCGTCATTGTCAGTTTTTAGAATTTTGATTTTCTTTCCTAAATAATTCTCAACAAGAGATTTGAATTCTATGAATTTTCCAAATACTTCTTACTTATGTTTTAATAAATAGATCTAGCTCTTTCTAGAATAATCATCAATAAAAGAAACATAATACATAGCACCTCCAAGAGAACTTGTTTTAATATCTTTAACTAGTTTACATACATTATTATGTATTAGTTCTAATATTTTAGCATTACTTTTTTGAAAACTATGACACCTCTTTTAATCATGTGAACAATGATGGTAGAAATCCAAGGAATCTTTTGAAAATTTAAATTTACCTTTCTTGTAAAGTTTCTTAATTCCTTTTTCACCAAGGTATTCCATTCTTTTATGCTACAAATCAATATTTGAATTTGAATCAGTAATTGCAAATGCACTTAGTTTTTGCTTTAATGTCTTAGCTTCTAATTTATACAACATTTTTGTTTTAATTCTAGAAGCCAAAAGAGATGAACCATGTAGCATTGAATATTTTCCACTTCCAAAGATAACAATTAGTCCTGCATCATCCAATTCACTTACAAATAAAATATTTTTAATAAGTGTTTGAATATGACATACATTGGGAATCGATTTAACTACTCCATTTTTAAACTAAATCTTTACCTTTTCATAACTGATAACTTTGCATAAACCATCTTACCCAATCTTACCATTTTGAGATTAGACAATGTATTCTCACTGAACCAATTAACATGTGGAGTGTGATGATGAGATACACCCAAGTCCATATACCATGAATACATATCAATAGTATCAAAAGATGAAACAACATACAAATCTCCCTCTCAAGTAGGCAGAGCTTTATCACTTCTTGATACATTACTCTCTTTACCCTTTTTTGGAGGGGCTTTACAATATTTCTTTAAATAACTAACTTTACCACAATTCCAACATTTAGGTAGGCCCTTTACAAATTTTTTTGGCTTATTCTTAAATTGAGGCCTCTTAACAAACTTTGGCTTTACATCATTTTTGATAAATAATATATCATTTTGAGGAGTAGAAGTTTTTCTTCTTGCTTCCTCAAACAACAATTGATCAACAATATGATCAAAAATGAAGATGGTAGATGTATTACTTACAGCCATTACAAATGTCTCCCATCAAAGTGTGCTAAGGAATGTAATGCACTTATCTTTCTCATCCATTTTCACCCCAATAGATTGCAATTGATGAACCAATGTATTGAAGGTGTTTAAGTGTTCTACAATAACTATACCTTCAATCATTTTACATTCATATAATCTCTTCTTTAAAAATAACTTATTTGTTAAGGATTTTGTTTGATATAACGCTTGCAACTTATCCCACAAATCCTTAGCAGAAGAAACATTGGAAACATTAAGCAATATTGAATCTAATAGACATAAATGAATGGTACTTATCATTTTTAAGTTCAATTTTTTCCATTCTTCATCAGAAATTGTTTGGTTTTGTGCTTGAGATTACATTGTATTGATCTTTCTCAATCAAAAGATCCTCCATCTTGATCTTCCATAGTTCATAATTGGATCTATTGAATTTTTCAATCTCAAATTTTGCTGAAGAGTTGGTCATGATTCTCTTGCAAACACTTAGACAAAGAAACATTATTTTGTGTGGAACGTAGCTTCGATACCAATTGTTATTCCAAGTCTATCACACACAATACTAATAAATATTTTAGATAAAATGAAGAATAAGGTAAAAATTACTTAGACACAAAGTTACCCCTGGGAAAACCTTCAAGGTGAAAAACCTTAGCAAAAATTGGTTCTTGGACTGTTAGCAGTAGCACGGCTTCAAGATTGAAGCACAAAGAGAATCAATTAAAGCAATGAACAAGAATTGCAAGGGAGGATTGTAGCTTAGGCATTGGCCATTGTTGTGTTGTATTGTTGTTATATCAAGAATGCTCCCTTAGAGCTCCTTATATATTACTTGTGTTACAAAAATAAACCCAAAATAAAAGGGGATAAGGTAGTTTATTTTGGTGGAGATAGGTAGGAGACCAAATATAATATATAATATAGATAAGTAAAAGGATATAATAGAGACAGAAATATCCAGAGAAAATGAAGGCAGATTTGCCTTTCTCCACCATACACTAAGAGCCTTACCACTTACCACTTGCATTGGGGCACATGATCTATTGAACCATTTCTGTTTCAATAATCTTTACAAGAAATTGACTACTCTCTTTGAGACCTATAAATTTACGGAACCAATTCAGTTTAATAATCTGTTGACTTTTACAGAGACCTAAACAATATACATCTAATGAATTTCAACTATCTCTTTGAATCATAATTATATATATATTAAGGGTGGTATTAACCAATCAGTTACCAGAATTAAACCTTGACTCATTCAATGTTAAAAGAAAAAGATATAAATGTTCTCTATTTGAGATTGAATGTGCCCTGTCATGTAACCGAATTTAGATATTAAGTGCTGCATGATAATGTGGTGTGGAGGTGATCTTCCATAACGTAGTGCTCGACTGGTAGTTAAAAATATCATACACGAACTTAGCGTAGCGAGTGACTGGTTGTAAAAAATTCAACCCCCAATCTTTTTGCCTTGATACATGGTTGGCTGCTGAAACATACCTGTTCTTTGTGGCTGAATCAATACGTAGATAACTTTATTGGACGATGCGATGATATGTAACATACTTTTATGAAAATCCCACTATACATGCGAACCTGTGCAACTCAATAAAACTGAAAAAAGAATTAATTAAGGAACTTAGCACATTTTCCTATCTTCCCCAAAGGAGGACAACCGCACAACCACCGATTCACCGCACAACACCTTCCTGTGCTTGTGCCTCCGTAACTTTCAAGCAACTTTTCATTTAAAGGTATGCCTCATGAAATAACGTGAAAGCGTGAAAAACCGGAAAGCGCATTGATTTTTAAAATTTAAACTTATTTTTAAAACTTTCTAAAATATGCAGAGAGATGATTTTCTATTATTTATAAATATATAATTATATATATGTAAAAATTAACTATTTTCGTGAATAGATATATATACATTGTTTCTGGTGGAGGTTGAGATGAATATTCTGTTTCTTTACTGCTGTTAAGGTGGCTTGAGTATGGGATCATCGTAGACTTCTTTTTGGTGATCATGGATGAGATAGGAATAACACGTTCACTCCATTGGGTCTGCATTAAAACAACTGGTGTTGTAGTTGGCCAAAAGCCAACAGAACTTTAGGGAAGAAAATCGTGAACAAGTCACAAGAGATAGCACCCTTTCAAATGTCCTCTGCCTCAAGCTAGCTAAGTTCCTAACTCAGCCAAAGCAATCATGAGAGCAGCACCTGCCGTTATGAAATGATGCCTGCATTTCATTTTACATTGCCTTTTCATATTCTTGTTTCGATCAAGTTGCAAACTCGGTTAATCTTTCATTCATGTTATTAAACTTTATAGTATTTAAATAGTTGGGAAATATTTGGGGTCCTTATGTTTAAAAAATCATAATAAATTTGCAAGCTGGGACTAATTGTGTATTTCAAAATTGAAAAAATTACACCTAAAACAATTACTTTTTAAGAAAAATTCACGTTTGTTATAAAATTCTTAAGGGCTCAATTTAGGTCAGCAAAAATTTTAATCCAAAGACTGATCATTAAACCAGTAATCTAATCTTATTTCAGAGTTTTAAAACTATGCTTCATAGAAGCTTTACCCACCGTTTTCAAGTTGTGGAATCTGATTTATACTTTTGCTCCTTTAATACATAGCTATCCTTAGGTTACCACTACTTTTAGGGGTGATACTGTGTAACAAGCCATGGCCAAATTATCAAAAACTCATTCAACCAGCTTTTACATTATTTGTCATGTGTTTAGTACATAGTTTGAGAAATCTGCGATTAATCTTGAGATCTACAATATATACAATATATGGCAATACAACATAGAAGCTGATTCAAAATCAGATCTGGGATTTAATTGATTTTTATTGATTTTTTAAAGTTTACTATGTTGTTTATTACTAATTCTGATGTCAAAGGAGAACTAAAATTCTTCCACTCTAACTGAGCTCTTAGATGAAAAAAATTGGAAAATACAGCTACCAACATGGGTGAATATAACTGCTCTACTTTGCTAATATTGATGATTTTAATGGAATTCTTACTCTGATTTATTCAGATTTTTGTGATCCAATTTATAAAAACCAGCTGCCGATTTGCCGATCCGATCCCATTTTACTACTCATTTACCAAGGGGCTGATTGAGTTCGTTTAAAGCATCGACATTGGCGACATCATAGGCAGAGCTGCTAGGATGCAACGAATCCCAATCCACGTACTTAGACCCGGCTGGACAAGTTAACGATACTTGGTTACACAGCACTGCAACCTCTACCAATCCACTGCCACAGCATCCTTTTCTACCATTAACAAATCCTGCAGTTAATTTATAAAAAATTCCACCATTATCGATATTTATCCATCATTAACGATATTTATCCATCCTAGCCAAGATTCTGAATTGAAATTTCGGTTACCACTATTTTATTTATACCATATTTCGATGGATTCTCTGAGAGCTGTTGAAAAGTATTGCCTACGTCAACCACAGCGAAGGTAAACCCGGCAAGTTTTCTGTGCAGCGACGAAAGAGCGACACGAAACAAATCACTTGTGTTTCTTGCCATCTCATTGACTTGCGGGACACATTCGCCATTTTTGCTGAACAGAGTTCTTACGTATGGCAAACAACCCACTGGGAAATTGGTCCCCAGTAGAAATCGCCTGCCACCCTCTGCATACATTTCCTTCATGAATTTCACAAACGACTTAGATATAATTTGCGTGAATTCTGCTGCACTGTATTTTTTCTGGTTGACGGGATTCAGAACGTAGCTCAGCAAGATATCGTTGCTCCCTGCACTCACCAGGTACAGCGCCTCTGACGTAATTTTCGAAGAGTTCTGTGCACCCACAAGCTCTTCCAATTCCAATTTGTATTGCCGGAAAAAATTGATCTGCTGGGTCATACTAATCACGTTCTTATAGCACCAAGAATGGAAACAAATTCCCGTGAGAAATCCAAAATTGAAAAGAAATCGAATTAATTAAACAAGCATAGTCACTCTGGTACTCACAAAGATTTTGGATGTGGGATCATAGAAGCCTGATCCGGCAGATGCAAAGCATACTTCTTTCACAGATCTTTCTCCTCGCGACCGTGGATCCAGAAACGCCGGAACAGCACCAGAAAAGCCTAATTTCTCCAATGCGATTGCTCGGAATTTCAAATTATTTTGAGATTTCATTCTAACTAACACGTTACATACCGATTGGTCTCGGTCAAAACGTCATTTTGCAATCAAATACTCCGAAATTTGACTTGAGCATGTCTGTTATCAATTTTCCATCGGAAAAGCGGCCTGTGGCAGTGTGACCGGGAAATTTTCGGCTGTAGGGTGGGAAGTTGGCCCGAGCTATGGTCTTCACAAAATTATTGTTGCCTGTGTCAACCGATGAATCTCCAAAAACATAGAAAGCAGGCACCATCTGACCTTTTGCTGTGATTAAATCCAACAACACAATGAAGCATGAAATTCAAGATAACAATAATGCCATTGTGATCTACAAGATAAGTCAGAGACTATTAGCTTTCTTCATACGGGAGGCCTTCGTGAGGATAGGATAATATATATAAAACTGGTGGCTCTATGACCATGGAGTAGTCACAGAAAAGTAGCTTGTGGTTACGGAAATTACAGGTGAATTCTGACACAAAAAAGAATAAAAAAAGTATGCTGAAACACACGTGCTTGGATCACGAAAAATGTTGCTTGGAAACACACGTGCTTGCATTTAACATCTGGCAGGGACAGGCACGTCCGCTCCAGGCTTACAGCCATCAATCGTTCAGCAAGGTAAGGGACTTGAGACCACTGACAAACTTTTATTAATTGAGTGACGCATTACTTTGTTCGGTAGAAGTCAGAATCGTTATAAGTTCTCAGGACGGTGATCCAGATATTGTACATGTTATTGTCTGGAATAAATTTTCAATTTCAATTATATCACATTAGGATTTGGTTGATTCTAATTCAAATGACCTGACATTTTGAGGATCATAATCCTATTTTACATGCAAAATACAAGTCATTTTGATTTGTGACTTTATCTTCCATTTTCACCTTCTCTTCAATTCCCTTTTATTTTTCGATATAACTAATTTAGAAACTGAGACACTGGCTCTTTCCGTATTTACCAGGAGCAAGGCAACAAGGGTCCGAATACAATTTGCTTCCAACTTCCAAGTTATTTTGGGGGTTACGTAAGCCCAAGTAACTATCAGGTCCAGATTTTTTTAAGAAAAAACATGGCACAACCCTCACAAGTTCGGTAACAGAATAGAAGCATCAAGCCTGTACTGAACCCACCTGCCTTGAAAAGGCACAAGAATGTTTTGAGCTTTGAAGTTTGAATTATCAATATTATGCGCACCTGAATACCGTGATTACGCTCAGTAGATTTGATATTTATTTGACAATAAGCTATTCAATAATAATCATTGTAACCTTATTAATAAGCGATCTTGTTAACCAACTTAAGGAATATCAAAAAAGCAGAACATGCTAATGAAAGAACGTACAGTACCAATACCAATAAGCATAATAGCGACTTTAAAATTTTGGTCATACCATAAACACTATAGGTGCAAAGCAAGAGGCAATGTGATCCACTAGAAGCTACAATAACATAACAACAAATGATAGTAGCAAAAAACAATGTGTATCACTTTAAACTCTGAATTGAATAAAGAAACTATACATAATATGATTGTGTTGATGTCAACACTCCCATGCTCTTATAGGGCCATGATTATCAACGTCTCTATTGATGCAAATAGTGGGCATTTAAATTGTCAAGTGGTGGTCATTGATGGTGGTGGTTACAATCATTAATGGTGCAGCTGTTGCAATAGAACATGGGTGCCATTATTGGTTGGTCGCAATGGCTATAAAAAGAGGCCTTTCTCTCTTCCCTAGGGGGAAGGGGGAAGGGAGACGAGGCTCAAAGGAGGGCTCTTTCTAGCAGTCTTGAGAGGCGACTTCCTCTCCAGAGGTAGCGGTTCCTCCTTTCTTTTCTTATATTTTATCAACTTCTCGTTGATCTTCAAGAAGGGTCCGAGGTAGGAGCCAATGACTCAAAATTGGATCCTTGCAGGTCTTCTCGATGACGGCGGCAAGAGGGTTCTCTCTCTCTTCTTTCTATGTGCAACAATGCAGGCAGCGTAGCCCACGCGCAAGACAGCATAGCCCATGCGTATGATTTTCTTTAGGCCAGCAGCTTATCACAACCGTGCAAACATGGGTGGACAAACTTTGTCTCTATGACAGTGCACAAAAGGTGGCAAACGATGACAGGTTTTGGGTGACCGTGGTTGCTACCTCGTGTAGACTACAGCAAGTAGTCTCTCTTTTTCTCTCTCTATGGCGATAGCGTTCCAAGTGGTGCACGGCACAACTAAGGAAAATTCATTTATTTAGTTACTCATTGTATTTGAACAATTATTTAATTTAAATTACATGTTTTCTTTTTTTAATTTATTATTTGCAAAAGGTCACATAGCCCCCTATAGATAAGACTATTCTTGGATTTCTGTACCCATATGGGAGGCACCCTAGGTAATAGTCTCCTAAAACTAGTTTTCTTTCTCAGTGTTGGTGCGACTAAGACTAAAATTTATGCATCAATAGATCGCAAAGTAAGAAACTTTTGTTGAAGCAATTCCTTAGAGTGTTGAAGCTTTGTGTAACTTAGTAAGGGGAATAGTAAGATAAAAGAAAAAAAGCTAAAATTCTCTAAATTACTAGATCTAGGAAAATCCAATAAAAAAGAAATATTTAAAACATATTCATGATATTATAATAACACCAATGCACTTGATGCAATATAGCATACTTATTGTATAGAATTCAAAGGTGATATACCATGTTATATTATTGTGAAATTTAGTGACTTAATTATTTAAGAAAAATATTGGTATAATCATAGCAACTTGAGAGAGGAAAAAAAATTGAATAAAGGAAGATCTCATGAAAGAAAAATTAATACAAAAAAATTAGAAAAAAGTAATACTAACATGAGTAGAAAGTAAGGTATCTTTTCGAAATATACAATATATTGTAGTAATCAAAAGATAAGGCTCTTTCAAAAAATGTTTGAAAACTTTGCATTGTGGCATTTTAAATGTTGATGGTGACATTGTCACTAAAACAATAATTAAAATATTTATTGTTAAAATAATAAAATATGTATTTGATTTCTAATCCAAAATTATTAATTGATTTTCTATACCTTGGATGCTAAAACTAACTATTCCATTCTGTATGAAACATTGAAAAGCATGGTAAATAACTATTTATTTGCTACAATTAGACATTGTATGTGTAAGTTATCTCATTTTCCAAAATTTTCCAAAAATAGAAAAAGTAATTAATTAACTTTAATATTTCTCTTTATTTTAATAAAAATGCTAATCCTAAGATTCAAACACAAGACCTTTCACTTGCTAATGTAAACTCTTAACACCCACTAGGCACATCATCTAGAGAAACTTGCCTAATGTAATAATAGTAAAAGAAACTGTAATTTAAACTTTCTCCCCAATCTCCAACCTACCATCAAAACTTTCCAATTAATCAATGGAAACTAGTTGGATGTGTTGACTAGCCTACCTTGGATGCATTGTGGTGGCCATCAACATGGTCATGTTATGAAATTTGTTGACACTTACAATGCTCAATGATGTTGGTGCAAGGCAAGCAATAACAACAATGGTACATGGGGGTACATGAGAACTGATGGCAAGGATGCAACAATAACTACAGAGGGCAAGGATTATGTGATAGTAATGGTAGGTGAGCATAGAGTGCAAAGGATGAAAGGTGGCATGAGGTTTAATGCAACTATATCAAGGATTGTATGACCCTCCAATGCAAGCCTATTTTTAGTTAAATACTAATATATATAGATATAATGCCCTATGCATTTAACACATTTGACAAGATTGACCAATAAGCTAAACAAATAGATTAAAGAATTATGTTTGGCAAAGAAGTTCATGGGTTTGATTCCTAACCCTAACATTTTGAAATTAGATTAAACTTTTAACTTTACAAATTTTTTAAATTCTAATATTATTAAGGCACATTTTTCAAGAAATTTTAAATCCTAATATCTCTCAAAATATATGTCCAATCAAGAGGAAACTAATGTTATTGGAATCATCTTGATGAGCTCTAAACATTGGATATGGTTTCATGACTTGAAAAGTAAGTTAAATTTTCATAATTTTGGGAGACTAAAATGACCTATTTCAACAAATTAGGGTATTTAATATGCCCTATGGTAAAATTAAGACTCTCAAGTAACTTATTTGGGTTATAATGTGATGATAGACTTGGAGAATGGGATAAGGATTATCAAGCTTAATTTGCTTAGCTCTAAGGAGAAGGTTAGTAGGGTAGAGACCTCATTATTATCTAAAAAGTGTCAATTTTTCTACCAAATCCTTGCTAAGAATCCTTACTGGTTGAGTAGATGCAATCCATGATTAGCTTGACTTCCTTATATTAATCAAGAAGACATCATTAGTAATTAGACCTAGATAAGGATATAAGATATTAGGCTTTTGAGGTTCACATGTTTATCAAAAGAAAGACCCATAGCCAGGCAATGTCCTAGGAGATTTTGACTATAGGTTACTAGCCTTCATGAAGAAATATAAGAATTACCTTAGACAACTAAGGGGAACATCTTACATTGCAACAAGATGGATTTGAGTTACTTGAAGCGATGCTAGGAGTCTCCAATAGTTGGTATTCCTTATTGATGTATAGTCGAATCATTGATATCGATGAAAGTTAATGAAAAAGCATCTTCTCCATTAGCATGGTTCAGCTTGAGCATAGTACACATTTGATGATGTTTCATGATATACCATGAATCATGGCTTATGGTTCATCATTGGATTATAGTTAGCCATTATTTTTTATTGACCCCAAGTTGTGATTTTCTCCAATACCAATTATAGCATCCCATTCTTGGATTTCATGGCAAATGTCAAATATACATAACATTTGATATTATGCATAATGCATACATTAAGGAAAATAAAAAAGTAAATAAAAAGAAACCTTGTTAATAAGGAAAACAATGTATTTGGGTTATACTCTAAGGGTTCTAGATGTTTCTTTAGTGAATCTAATTTTTAGTGGATCTGATATTCCTCTAGCAAATCTATTTAGAATTACATGTAATGCCACTAGATTTAATATGTGATCCTTCAAGTAGATCTACTACTTTGTCATTCTATGAGTTACTTGATAATTTATATGAATATATCACTTAGAAAATTTCTAGAATGTATGTTTTCATGAAAATTCGAAGTTATTTATCTTTTTTCACAACTTTTTTGAACTATTTAAATTTGTTTTGGAAAGATTGAGAATTGGACATTCTCCATGCACATTATTTATCAAACTCATTTTTGCTAGTAGAATGTGTTGATTCGGCGAGAATTTCTAAGACCCTTGATATTGGCATTTTTTATTATCATTATGCTTTATTAATTATTCAAAAGTGGACTTCCTCTTTTAATCCAACATCTCTTGAATTTTAAAGGGTTCCCTGCTTTGTTAAACTATTGAATCTTCTATTGATTTTTGAAAAAGATAAATGAAATATCATCTCTCAAATTGAACCAATCAAACATTTAGAAATTCTAGCTATAGTTAATTCTTTTCATGGATTTCAATATATGGTGAGGTGAATCTTAATTTTCTTAAGTGAGAAATTTTTCTGCATGATGATAGAATTAAATATATGCATAAGGTTATTTATTAAGGTCTTCCAAAGTCATGTCACTATTATCATCAAGAGGGCCACATGTCTGATTCATGTCCTTTGATGCTATGAAAAAGGACTATATAAGTGCATCAACACTAAGCTACTACAAACACTATTAAATTTTCTTCCGCAAATGTTGTAGATCCTACTAAGGTTTTTTCTACAAATGCTATAGATCCTACAATGATATCTTCTATTGATGTTTCAACAATTACTCCATCCTTTTCTTTTACTGTTGTTCAACAAAATATACCTTTGAGGAAGGTTCTAATCAAATAAATTTCAAAGAATTCTTTAATGAGTAATGGGAAATAAGTATTTGTTCCTAAGATCTTATACAAAATTGTTGTGTATTTAGATGATTTCTAAATGGTTCTTCATAATACAAAACATTAAGGAAGTCTATCTATTGGTGATTTCATGTCAAATCTTCAAAATAGATAGCATGTTTAAGATATTTTAACTCCTAATAATTTGTTTGAAGCTATTGGTCAAGATATGAAGATAATATCATTTGATAATGTTAATTCTAGTAATAGAGTGAGGGCCTCCTCCCCTTCGACACAGTGTTAATCTTGTCATGGGATGTTTGATTTCCTACCCCACAAGGAAGATTTTTCAAGACTAGTTGTAAGGATGAAAACCTAAAAAAGCATCCCCACAATTTTTAGTCATTTCATGTTTATTAATTGGGAGTTTGCCTTCTCTATAATACTCCTCTACTTTTGTACTCTAAATTTTTATTTATAATAAATATATTTTTTGGGGTCTGACACCTATACTCTAAAGGTTCCTTAAGGTTATCTTCCTTTAGCATCTATACCTTAGAGGCAATCCAATATTGCCACCATGGTTAGGCCTATATCTAGCCAAAAGGAATGGTTGATGTCATTCTGTCTCACTTCACCCAATCCTATTACTTGCCTTTATTGGCTTTGCAACTTCATACTAATTCTACCCCTAATTCCCAACAATAAATACCTCAAGTCAACTCCCTAAAGGTCACCTCAAAAGACATGTTCGTTATTAAGACATGCCCTTTCATTAAGGGTCTTATTATAATAATTACATGATGTATTACATGTTGACACTATCTTGGTTGTGAAATGGCTTCATTTTGGGAATGGAAACATGACATCTCAACTCAAATCGTACACTATAAACCCAAAAGCATAGAAAAGAATGTATATTATTGAGCTGATAAATCATCATAAAGAAAAGATGATTGTTAAGTATCACCATGGGAAAGTATGAAGAAATTAGTTTACTTAGAAGTAGAGGGTACGAAACTTTAAATTAAGAAACCCATTATCTATGTATTAATGATACTGAAACTAAAATTTGTACTATGTCCACTACATTTTACAAAATTTTGTATTTTAATTTTTAACTCAGTGTTCCTCTATAGAATCAAACCTCATGTAGGTTACTATACTAGGCCAAGACCCTTACCCCTAGGTTAACACCTCCTTAAGAATTGACTTATGTATGTTATATGCTAAAATGGTGGTTTGCAGCTATTTGAATTGTAATTGCAGCCCTGGAAAAAAAAAGGTTCAAACTCATTTTCACCTATTACGAGAATTTAAATTTTAATTACAAGAGCAATTCAACCATCTCAATTTTGTCCAGATGGTTGAAGTACAGAACAAGAAATTTGAAATCTGGCATGTTGGATTTGATGTCAAGTACCACAGGAATAAGTGACTTTTGGGAAATTTTATTTGAATGAGATGTTAGTTTAATAATAACAGTTTTGAAATGAAATTCAGCTTAGACATTGACGTTCATTAGGTAACATTAAGTTATTTACAGAAATTCTGTAAATTTTTTAAAATGGTGTGGTTTGACAGATCCAGATCTAAAGACAGTATGAATGAACTTAAATAAATATGGTCAACACTCTCCAAATATCTTCATAGCTGATTTCCTGTCATTTGATGAAAAACTAATTCACCATATATCAGAATCCAAAAAAACTTTATTATGACAAGGGAGTTTTATATTACATATAACAATGTTATCTTTGTTGCATTGCTAATAAAATCTTCGTCTTTAAATTCGTGATGCTCTTCTGCTTTTATGGGCGGGATTCTTACGCTGGATTCTTATTTGTAAAATTTTAAAGAATACAATTTAAAATAGCACGAGGGGATTTTTAAGCAAATCCTTAAAATTTCAAAGAATAGTTAGATGGTAAAAGCAGCCAAAATGAAAACACAAGAAAATTTGTAGCAGCAGTAGGAGTTTTGAAAATCTTGAGCAGAAGGAAGAATTTTGAAAATTTTAGTGAGCATTAAGTAATAAAAATATGCATAAGTACTATGCTTTGAAATGCAACCTGCCTCAGAGAGTAAAAAAGCCTGTAAAGGTTTGGACAGAAAAAAATTCACAGAGAAAAACTAAAATGTTCCTATCATCATCATCTTTGACAGTCAAACTCACTTCCTTGGGACCACTGTAAAGATGATGATCCATTCAGAACAGCGTAAAGCGTAGGGAGAATCATTTTAGTTGTCAATGAGAACCACAAACAATTCGCTAGCTTGATATTAATGGAGATATGGTTTCAGGAAATGATATTAAATTGGAAACTTACACGGTTAAAAACATGAGATAACGTCTCAGAAAAATTAAAAATAAAAACCAATACCTTTGTGACATAAATAAGTTTAATTATAGGATTTGGGTTTGGGTGGAGGCCGCGCGAACGCGAGCCTCCGCTTTCACAAATTATGACGTCCACTCTCCACAATGGGAGATGGTAGAAACACCCCCATCCCAAGTGCAATGGATGTGGTCTTTCTAGACCATCGGCCTTCTTGATCACCGATTGACCCCGCCCAGGTAAGTATGCCTTGTCTTTCTTATCGTTCTCCTTTTATGCGATTTGCAACTGCTGTTTCTTCTTGTCCTATACGTGTGGGATCAATGTTACTTTTAAAAAAGAAATTATTCTGCACATTATCTGGCAACTTTCTTTTTACCTTAAGCATCCGGAAATTCTCCAATATGGCAACTTTCTTTTTACCTTAAGCATCCGGAAATTCTCCAATACTGATAAGAGCTTGGCAACTCAGTAACTAAAACGAGTTATCGGGACCAACAGACATACTGAAAACCATATTAGGTTAGCTTCCTATGCCCTGAAAAGCCTGCTCGGCTTGAAATACGGTTAAAATTCAGGTGAGGAAATGCAAGCAGCAGTAAAATTGATCTTCTTCTTCTTTTTATTTTTGTTTTTTTTTTTTAACCCAAGTTGGATAATCATTTTGGCCAACAGGTATAGTTAATATGATACATTAAAAGAATTATATTCTTTTCTAAGAATNAAAACCATAAACTATAAATACAAATGAAGTATTACCTCAATGGAAAGAGTCTTGGCCTTGTAACATTAGGTCATAAACGTAAATGTAAAACTAGTCCCGTAGATCTAAAGGCTCTTAGTGGACATAAGTAAAAATTTAGTTTTAGTTTCATAATTTAATATTACCTACCTATATTGAACTCATAACTTGGACATACCAAATTAAGAGTCTTAGCATCAAGGTAACAACCCTTATTGTTAAATCACATATATTTTTCTAGCATAATGATTGTATATATCAATAATATTTAGGGTGGAGGAGATGTGGGGCTAAGGAGGGTGTACCAACAAGCCCCGTTATATTTCTTTATGATGTTGGCTTAATGTCTTGGGGTGTATCTATAATCAAATTATTTTGATTCTAATCAACTTTTCCTTCACCTCCAATAAAACTATGACTTTAAGTGCATTTTAGTTTCAAGGATTCAAAAAACCTAGTACCCAAGTACCTAAGGTTATAGGTTTTGACTTTGCTTTAAATCTTATTATCATTAAATTTGGTTCAAATAGCTAATGAAAGATGGCTCCAATGGTTAGCTCATAAGCAAGAAGTCGCAAATTTGAATTGTACTTAAGGTATTGTCACATTCTTATAAAAGAATATAATTCTTTTAATGTATCATATTAACTATACCTGTTGGCCAAAATGATTATCCAACTTGGGTAAAAAAAACCAAAAATAAAAAGAAGAATAAGAAGATCA
>MNCI01038233.1:15536-30332 GCA_015680685.1 Gnetum montanum | reverse complement strand
AAATCCCAAACTAAGGTATCCACTATATCGTATTTTAACATAAGCAAATTGGTCCATGCAAAATTCCTAGAAATATTGGCATTAATGATGGTACATTTTAGCAAAATTTTCCTTTATGTATTTCCATGGATGATTTAAAATTGACATAGGTGTTATGTAAAAGTCATCTGTTTAAGGACTATAGTGTTAGGTAGGTAGAGAGGTGATTATAGTACATTATATTAAATCTATAACTTACCTTAATAGTTCAGCTTGGCTTGAATAAATCATGGTCAAATCCATGGTCTACTTTTAATAGTTAGCCCATTGTAAATATAACTCAATTTATCTTAACAAGATTTTGTCTTTATATTTTAACTTTTATTTTTCTTTAAACATACATAATATTATTTTATGTTTTGTATAATAGATGTGGCTAGGCATAAATGTATAAGATCATATTTATGTTGATGGTTACTAGGATTTTAAAATTCCAACCGATGAAGCATCAATAAGAGGACTACGTTGATGCATGCTCATCAACATAACCCCATCAACATATCATAGGATGCATTAATGTAAGTACATCAATGTTGATGCAAGCTTTACCTATATAAATGTGCCTACCTCTCACATTTATGGTACCTATCAGTTGTAGCCTAGCCAAACTCTTGTAGGCTTTTTTTTTTTTTTTTTTTTTTTTTTTTTGTGGAAGCTAGGATATTTTCCCTCTAAGTGCTTGCAACATCAATTCAAGTGATTGTATGGTATTTTATTCAAGTGCATCTGTACCTGGATATATTTTGCATGGACAAAAATAAAATTGAGGTTTCTTCTATCCATTACAATACTTGGACTAGCATAACTTTACTTTCCAATTATTTACTTTACATGCAATTTACTTTCCTATTATTAAGTAATTAATATTATAGTTCATAAGCAACATGAGTACAACTACTTCAAGGATAATATATTAATGCTTGGTAATCCTAGTAATGGCTACTTAATACACCCAATTGTATATACTTAGTAATCCTAGCATTAATATATGTTTAGGTGGTGTATGGAAAGTGGGAACGGATACTCTATGTTAAGCTAGTTAGTTAATGAAGTAGTTAATTAATAAGTCAATCTAAACATTAAATCTTTATTCATTTAATCATTTAGCAAGCAAGAGAAAATAACAAAGAGCATAAAAATAAATAGCTTATGCCTACAACCACACTTAGCCATATGCATAGATTAACATAAGTATGGACTAGGAAGATAATGAGTCATAACTACGTAATTCATCATCTAAAAATATCAATCGCTTAAGTAAATAAGTCTACAAAATTCAATCGGATCATGCATATGTACTAATGATTCATATGTTTAGGTGTAGGAAATACATGCTACTCATTATTGGCACCAATGTTGAGAACTTAATTTAAGTGTTCTAAGTATCAATAGATAGTGAACTCATATAAAGTTTTTGTAAGAAAAACATAATGAATTATCTTTCATACAAAATAATAATAATATTACAGTAGGGCACACTTATCAAAATTACTAAAATGGCTTCTTCTTATGGGAAAGATTCACCCCCACATGTTGATGATTCCAATCAGCAACATAATAGAACCAAAAGGACTATGACTATAAAGCCTCAACAACTAAAATTAGTCTATGCATATCTGGATCCCTACTATCGAGACTTCACTTTCATTCTCCATTAGGATAAATAGCTACTCTAGAGGAATATGAAGGATAACATTGTGTTTACCTTCAGATTGATCTATTTCTATAATGCTTATGGTTAATCTATTGAAACTCGAAATTGAATCATTTGACCAAGAGTATGAGGTAACAGACCATACCTCTAGAGACTATTAGCCAATAGATGCTTAGCTTAAAAAAGATCGATCTAAGGAGGCATGCTATGAAGCCACCAAGTGTAAGAGGATCCCAACACCATTATTTCTATAGTTAAAAAGGAGGGCCCTAAATTTTTCTCAAGGTAATCTCAACATCAAGATTTTTCTTCTTTTAATGAGGAAGATACACTTCAACAACAATTGTAATCAATCTTGGAGAATAACAATGATGAGTGAAGGATAGAGTCCAAAACTACAAGAACTTTAAGGCAAAGATCTTCAACCCATTCATCAAATGAAAAAGAAGAAAAACAAAAGGAGAAAGAATGATCAAAAGACTATAGGAGAAGGGGTAGCAGGTACTACTCTCCTAGCCCTCCACCTTCACCATCCTCCTCATTGTCAAACTCTGACAAAAAGAACTGTGACTAAGAATGAAGGACAAATGATCAAGA
Source organism: Gnetum montanum (assembly GCA_015680685.1). Taxonomy (NCBI): domain Eukaryota; kingdom Viridiplantae; phylum Streptophyta; class Gnetopsida; order Gnetales; family Gnetaceae; genus Gnetum; species Gnetum montanum. The sequence continues at coordinate 28,042 of MNCI01038233.1, read as the reverse complement.
CCAAGATGGAGATGATCGGAAATCCCATTGTAGTAACATGAAAATAGAGCATCTTCAACTATAACATGAAGAGAAGCATCATCAGGAATGAAGGCACAATAGATCACATCATAGGGGACATGGCCATGATAAGGGCCATCATGAATACAATGATTATGATGAACTATTGCTTGCTACAAGTAACATGCTTAATATTTTAGAAGTAGTTCAAATTCCTACCAAGCGTCAAAGAGATAGCAAAATTAAATTACTTAAGATGAACAATTTCCCTAAGTTTGAAAAAAGGTACAATGTTGATCAAGAACATCACTAACAAGCCTTCCATGATGTCTATGCCTTGCAAAACATTAAGAACATATGGAAAAAGCTCAAGCTATTCCTAAGGATACTCATCAAAGAAGCTAAGATACTAATCCTTAGAGTCAAAATCCATTCATAGATAGAGTACACTGCTAGAGCTATTCAATGATAAATTCCAGATGTCTAGGATGTCTAACATGAGAAAACAGATCTAGGAATAGAAATAAGACAATCATGAATCCTTGGATATAGCCTTAGGCAAGTATTAATCTCTTTTACACTAATGCCCAAGCCATAGGCTTTCTCAAAGAAAGCAACTTTGCCACATTGTAGATGGACTACAAAAAAAAACTAGAGAAACTCTTAGATTCTATGGCCAATGGAGACTTTCAAAAATGAAACTCCATCACATTCAAAGGCTAATTGATTAGGTGGCAAAGAAAGAAGAAAAGCTTTAAAAAAGTAATAAAGTGTAGAGAAATACAATAGGAACCCTTCCATTTGCAATAGGGAGGTACGTTTCTATGATTCAGAGGAGGAGACATTACTAGATGAAGTGGTGCAAAGGAAAATCTTGTCAATTCATAAATCTATTATAGAAATATTGGTTAAGGTGGAAAAAATATGGAACTTCTTAAATGAAAAGTTGTAAACTACCCTCAAGATTGTCGAAGAGAAAACATACTAAGGGAGTAGAGATAGAGACAGAAGAAGAAAGAAAGATACAAACAAGGATTATTATCAATAGAAAGCTAAGGTTGTAGCAATTGATGAGGTTGTAGATTTAAAAATAGATGATGACAAATGTAACATTTTTCAATTTCAACATTCCAAGGGGTATTGCCCTGTAATGTCACATTTGCAATAATTTGGGATATATGCATTGATGAATCATGTTTTGACACGCTTTGATATTAGAGCCGCGACATCAAATACCCAATATCAAAGCCTAGGATGTGATGTCAGATATCCAATATCATAGGGTATACACTGGCCTATAAATATAGTGCTTGGGCTCACAATTTAGAGATAGTTTTTCATAGTTTTTATCATAGTAGTGAAGCTCTTACAGTTTGTTTTCTCCAAAGTTAGAATATTTCTAAGTGCCCGCAACAAGAGTCTAAGAGTGTACAGATCTTTGTTTGAACACTGATGTACCTAAGCATAACAGTGTGATGGGAATAAAAATAAACCCTTTTGACCATCTTTGCAGCACTGAGAATAGATTAATGTTTCCTTGATGCATTTAATATTCATGCACTTTACTTTCATGCACCTTACTTTAATGCACTTTAATTAAAAAATTAATTTCCAATAGTTAATGAACATGAGCATGATTACTTCAAGCATACATATAGTGCTTGGTAACCCAAAAATGCTTAACGTTTGGTAGTCCAGTAGCACTATATGTGTTCAGGATGTGTCCAAGAAAGTGGAACAGGTACTTGTGTTAGGCTAGCCAGGCAGTAAATGAATTAGATCTTAAATTACTCTACCTTCCATTCTTATTGTAAGTGATCAAATTTATAGAACATAAAATGATAAAAATCATGTACCTTAATTACACTTAAACCATACCCTTGAGCTTCACAAGTGTAGTTGGGAAGACAATAAACATTCTCAATGCCCCTTTCACTCCCTAGAAGAACTAGTGCATTGGAGAACTATAGGTCCACAAAATTTGACTAGATCACATGTGAACACCTTAGTGATTCATATGGTTGGGTGTAGGGGTATCTCATCACTCATCATTGGCACTGTTGCCAGGGACCTTTTAGTTGTTTCATGTGTTATCTTGGACTTAGTGGAAATCATTCGAAATCATTGGAATGAATCTTAGAGTCATATCATATCTTAAGATTACTATAACAAATTTATGAAGCACATTGCATTATTATTTTATAACATAAAATGTCTTCTTCTCACAGGACTACTTATCCACCCAAGTCTGATGGAGTTCATCAACCAATGCCTCAGTAATATTGAGTGGTATATGCTCATCATGATGAGTATGTACCCAATTTCACCTTCATCCTACACCAAGATGAATAGTTACAGTGGTGTGACATGGAGGGCAACATTTTTTTGTTTCCCAATCAATCTATTCTTGCAATGTTCCAATAAATGCTTATACGATGGGGTCTCTAGGAACTTCCATTTAGTAAAATTTCTCTCTTTCACTTTGGTGAAGGAGGTCAAAACTAGAACCTGCAGTTCACAATTCATAATCCTAGTTCTAGCAAGAATGGATCCAATGACAAAGAAGGATCTAGAGGGGCAAGTCAAGGCATGAATGCAAAAATAAAACAAGATTGTGATCATGGCCATGATCACCGAAGAGGTGGTAGTAGGCATTGTGATGGTGCTTATCCTCCTTCCTCTTCACTTTCATCATCATCTTCTTCTTCTTTTTGGCTCTGATCACAATCGTAGGAGGTAAGACCATCATGGAGGTGATCAAAATGACCAATGGGACCAAAATGATCAAAGGGACTGTCAGGCAAGGCAAGATCAAGGGTGTAGACATTCAAGAGAGGCACATCACCATGAACCAAGGGGTATTAGAGGGCATCATAGGCACCATGATCATGGCCTTGATGAGCCTTTACTTGTTACTTGAAGTATGCTTAATATCATAGAGGTAGCATGAATTCCAACAAGGCACGTGAAGGATAGTCAAATCAAAAGGCTAGACATGAACAGTATTCCTCGGTTCGAAGGCGGATATAACTTAGATTCATAGAACTATCTCCAAGCTTTTCAAGATGCATGTGCCTTATAGAACATAGAGAATGAGTGGCAAAAACTAAAATTGTTCCCAAGGACACTCATTAAAGAAGAAGAGAACTGGTACCAGTCCTTAGAACCAAAATCTATCAAACAATGGAGTACCATGCTTGAATTTTTCAATGACAAATATCAAACATACTCTAGAGTTTCCAACTTGGAAAGGTAGATTCAAGGATGAAAACAAGGAACCTATGAACCTTTGGATGCTACCATTGGCTGCTACTATTCCTCAATGTATAGATGACCTAGCCATGATTACTCTCAATTAGCTCAACTTCACCACATTGTAGATAGGCTTCAATTAGAAACAAGGAGAACCCTTGGTGTCTATGCCCAAAGGCAACTATTAGAATTAAGTACCCATCAGATACAAAGACTAATTGAGTAGGTAGTTAAAGAGGCATGTGAATTAAGAAAAAGAGAAAGTGTGGAAGAGTACAACCATGATCCTTCCATTCATAAGAGGGAGGTTCAATTTTGTGATAGTGAGGAAGAATCAGCACTTGATAAGATGGTGAATAGGAAAACCTTGCCACTCCAAAAATTTCAATCCAAAATCATGGCCAAGGTTGATCAGTTATGGGACTCCATTGATAATAGATTTCAAGCTGTCCTAAAAATTCCTAAAGAGTCCAAAGAACGAGGTAGTGATTGTGAGGGCAAGAGGCACAAGGAAGCTGAACGTGCCTATCAAAGAGGTAAGGGCAAGATTATTGGAATAAAAGAAGTTGTGGGAAGTGAATCAAATGATGATGGTGGGTGTGACATTTGCTAGTATGAACATCCTAAAGGATGTTACCCCATAGTGTCACACTTACATGAGTTTGATGTGTATGCTTTAAATCCATGACTAACACAAAGGCAAACATCTAGAAGATTACCTTATCTTAAGGTAATTCTAGGTAGTTCCACTAGTAATAGTAGTATTATCCAAGAGAAACTCCACCACAACCATATGAGTAGTATCAATAGTGGTAGCAACTAGAATCATGGGTGCTAGCACCACCAAGGCAATAATACCCTTATAGACAACTTGATCCATATGGGTATTATGTTTAGCAATCCCTGTCTCCACGTGACTTCTCTAGTCACATTTCTACTTTTCAATCTTACTACCACACTTTTGATTATTTTCAAACTCATTCTCCACATGAAAGAAGAGATGTCACCTTTTATCCTTATCCTCCTTGGGTCCCTACACATGTTTCTCCTCCAATCACACAACTACCACCTGCTCCACCTATGCAAGGTGAGTTACCAACTCAACCACAACAATGCAATGCTACTAGGGTCATTAATTTACAACCACTTCATCAACCAAGTGGGTCAAACACTCAATCAAAGAAAAGAACTTTCTTTTGATCCTGTAGCCCAAGCTATCAAATACACTTATGGTTAACAATCCTATCCCTCCATCTTCCTCTATATCAAATTCCTTCGAGTTTTCTTTAAACTAAACATTACCTAGGATCCATACTATGATGCTTACTCACACTATATCTGATTAAATCTATGCTATAAATGTTCCCAGGAAGTTAGCAAATCTTGGAAGTCCTCTGATTTATTTGTAGATTACTAGGAATGAACCATGCAAAGCTCTTCTCAACTTAGGTTCTAGTGTTAATTGATTTCTCATGAGATATATACTACATGGAACCTACCTCCTTTAAAGAAGACCAATATCAAATTAGAATTGGCAAATTGGTCCATCACTATTCCATTAGAACTAGTAGAAGACATTATGACCATTATCTATGGGTGGTCTTATCCTATTGATTTCCTAGTGATCAAAGTGAAGAACTACAAAGAGGACTTCCCAATCATCATGGGAAGGATACGGTTAAGCACTGTTGATGCAAGAATGGACATTAGAGATCTTTCCCTAGAAATAATTAAAGAAAATGCATTTAGAAAGATCAAGAAGAAGTGAGTTCCATGCAGCGCATATAGTGATATAGGGTGCAATTATGTGCAAAAACTTTGGGTAGTGAAATGAACATCCATCTTTCCATGCAAGTAGTGTGCACCAAAAGCAGAAATTCAAAGGTTTTTGATACAACAACAAACAGGAAGGCACCCAGTGGCTAATTTTTGATTCTAAAAGCAGCACACTTTGCATGGAACCAACTAAGAGCTTGACATACACATAAGTATGGATGAACTAGAGCAAGTTCATCACCAACTCTCTAATAATACAAATGATGATACTTATTGGGGAGACTTAGAAATTCCTAAAAATTTCAACCAAGAGTCCCTTGAACTAAAAATGCTACCGACTGGCATGAAATATGTGTTCTCAAAAAATTGGAAGCCATTCATAATCAATATAAATCTTGCTCCAGAGTAGAAAAAGATGTTGTTAAATGTGACTGAAAAATGGTCAGCAGCTTTTGCTTGGTCATATTCTAAACTCATAGGGATTGATCCTAGGATATGCCAGCATCACATCTACATTGATCTAGCCATGAAGCCAAAGAGATAGCTATAGAGGTGATTCAAGCGCAAACTAAAGAAAATCATCAAAGAGAAAATTGAACAACTCCTCAAGGTGGGGTTCATTTATCCCATTGTGGATAGTGAGTGGGTTAGTCCACTCGTGATTGTGCCAAAGAAAGGTGTTAAGTGGTGGGTCTGCATTGATTTTTGGCTACTGAATATGGCAACATTCAAGGACCATTTTCTATTGTCATTTGTTGATTAGGTGTTAGACACAATATCTAGGCATTACTACTATAGTTTTCTAGATGGTTATAGTGCTTATAACCAAATGCAAATTGCATTAGAGAACTAGGCCGAGACAATATTCATGAGTCCCTAGGGGACTTTTGCATATCGCAAGATGCCTTTTGATCTGTGTAATGCCCCTGCTACATTCCAACACTTGGTTCTAAGCATTTTCCAATAGTAGATTGGTAGTAGAATGGAAGTCTTCATGGATGACTTCTTCACCTATGGAGCTATATTTGAGCAAGCCCTAGACTACCTTGAGCAAGTGCTAAAATGATGTGTTGAAACTAACTTGTAGCTTAATTGGCAAAAGAGTTATCTAATGGTCCAGGAAGGCATTGTATTGGAGTACAAAATATCACGAGCAGGAATTGAGGTAGACCTTGAGAAAATAAGGGTCATCCAAGAAATAACCTACCAACTAGAAACTATTAAATATTTTCAATAATTCCTTGGACATAATGGCTACTATCGATGATTCATAGAGAATTTCTCTAAGATTGCAAAACCATTGGTGGAGCTGACAAAGAAAGATGCTCCATTTGTCTAGACCACGGAATGTGAAAGATCATTCTAATAGCTAAAAGAGAAACTTGTAGAAACTCCAATTCTACATGCACCTGATTGGTCTAGACCATTTTATGTCATGACAGATGCATCAAATTATGCCTTGCAAGCCATGCTTATGTAGATGGACAATAAGAAATGTCCATACTACATCCACTACACCAACTAAAGCATTGTGGATGCACAACTGAACTACACCACTATAGAAAAAGAATTAATGGAAATGGTGTTTGCTCTAGATAAGTTCAGGCATTATGTGCTTAGATACAATGTGTTTGTACACACAAATCATAGTGCCATCCACTTTCTAATAAACAAGCCAATGGTGAGCCCTATATCATATGATGGTTTGTGATCTTGTAGGAATTCGATCTTACAATGGTAAATTGAAAGGGAACTAAGAATGTGGTTGCTGATTTCTTGTCTTGGTTATGATGGAATAACAAAGAGGAAGAAAGCCCACTATCTGATATGTTTCTTGAAAAACTTCTCTTTACTTGGGCTATAACTAAATATTTTCCCAATGAGCCTAATTGGTATGATGGCATTCTCACCTATCTTCTCACTCAGGAGATGCCACAAGGGTTGGACCACTAGAAGAAACAATAGTTTCTTCATGAGGTAAAACACTTCACGTAGATCAACAGACACCTCTACAAGGTGTGCACCAATGGATTGGTTCATTGGTGCATCCCTACTGCTGATCAATTGCACATCCTCCAAGATGCTCATGAAGGTGCTTGTGGAGGACACTATGTTGGGAGATACACAACCATTAAAATCTTGATGGTAGGGTACTATTGGCCAATAATCTTTAGGGATGTTCACCATTATGTTCACTCTTGTGAATGATGCCAGCAAGACGGTGGAATGATCACTCGAATGGAGAGACCTCAACAATGGATTCAACCACTAGAACCCTTTGACATCTAGGGCATTGACTTCATGGGTTCCATCATGCCCATGTCAAATGGAAAGGCGTACATCATAATCATTGTTGACTATTGTACAAAATGGGCAGAAGTAGTAGCCATCATTAACTATACATCTTCTACTACTGCTCAGTTTAAATAACAAAATTTTGTAAATAGGTTTGGTGTGCCAGGTGCATTAATTTTTGATAATGGAACTCACTTTATAGGCACTACTTTTCAGAAGCTTATGCAACACCTGGGGGTTGAACATAAACTCACAACACCCTCCACCCCCAAGCCAATGGTCAAGCTGAGGTTACCAATAGGGAAATAACAAGGATTCTAACAAGAAATGTTAGCAAATATAAGAAAGACTAGAGCATGAAACTTAATGATGCCCTTTGGGCCTACCGCTCAACATGGAAACTTCTTACAGGCTACTCTCCCTATGAGCTTATGTATGAAAAATTACCAACACTTTCTATTCAATCCAAGCTCCGTAAACTTTCGATAGCGTATGACCTCATCCTTGACTTGAGTCTAGCACAAAAAGAACAACTAATGAATCTCAACATGCTAGATAAAAACTGATTAGTAGCCTTATCATCTAATGAGTTGCACAAGGCATACAACAAAAAGTGTCATGACCTTAAAATCAAAAAAGTCAATTTACATAAGATTCTCTACTGGAATCCCACACATGTACCTCAACAAACTAAGTTCCAGACATTGTGGAAAGGACCTTATATAATTTATAAAACTTTTTCTTCTAGGGCCATGCTGATCTACAGACCTAAGAGCCTAGATAAGAAACAACTAATCAACATACAACAAGTCAAACCTTTCCATGAGCAGAAGCCAACTAATACAACAAATGTCTCATCAGATGGACAACCATGCTCACTATTTTGGATCTCCTCCTTCCAACTTAGTCATGGCAGAGATGGCCATCCATGCTAACCATATAAGCAGCTCAATTTTTCATATTTTTATTTTACACTTTTTTGTTTTACATTTTGTTACTTTTACAAATTTTTGTTTTACATATCCTTTAACTTACAACCTTTTTTTACGTTATAAATTTTTCAAAAGTTTTTGTTTTAAACCATCATTAGTACATTTGCTATTTCTTGAATATTTTACACCTTATTTTATATTTTATTTTATTCTGCTGTGTTTTTCCAACTTTTTGTTAATAAGTGCTAGGCACAATGGTAATACGTTGCTTGAATTTTGTATCTAGTTATTGGTATCTAGATTATGGCTTTGAATTTTGTTATGAATGATTAGGACATGGTTCCTTTTTTATGCAATAGGCAGTGAGTCAATAACATCCACCCACCCACAAACTTTATGGTTTTCCTTGTTTTGGAGATGTGTAGTCCCTTTTTCATTAATAAAAATTTAAAAAATTTGTGACTTTGGTAGTTTCTAGAATTAGAAAGGATTCAAATGTTTGAACAGGGTGTGACTTCAAGGGGATTCAATATTCTTTGTACCTTTTTGCCTACTTGGATGCATGTGTTTTCATGGATTTCTTACCATTTCATGTCAACTAATAAAGGAAGTTGAATAAGTCTTTGCATGGTGTGGTTTCCCTCTCAAAAAATTGATGAGAATTCAAAGCACATCCCATGGAAAAAATAAATGCATATGTCTTTGCATGGTGTGGTTCCCATTTCAAAAAAAAAAAAAAAACAAAACAAAACAAAATGATGGGAATTCAAAGCACATACCTTAGAAAAAATAAACAGGATACAAGCACTAGTTACGGGACTAAAAAGACATGTTACCCATGCCTAGAAGTCTTTTCTAACTAAGGCCCTTCCTCACTTCCTAATTCTGTTTTCTTCTCTAATAAGAAATGGTGGTTGTTCTATGAAAGCACTCTTGTGTCTCAAGGGGGTGGACTAGTCTTAGAATGATGATGCAAAGTTACTAAACATGTTAGTCTGGACTAATGATGGATCTTATCAAGTCACTTAACCATAAAATCGACAAAGGACTTCATGTAACCTTAATCAAGAACTCCATTTCTCTCTCTCTCTCTCATCCATCTTTGCTTCCCATGTCTCACCTCACTGCTGATTTCATCTTCTTGTTTGATGCCCTGGTTTGATGTGTCAAAATTCTTAGGTAGTTTCTTCCAAGCTTTTGTACTTAACCTTTCATAATCCTTAATCATCCAAAAATCCCATTGAATCCTTGGTTTGAATCTATGTAAGGGCAATAAAAGGCCTGTGCCTACTTTGGGGAGGATCCACTTACATATCGTTTGGTTGGGTTAGTTAAGTTCTTTACCCTTAGATGCTCTTACAATCAAATCCTTTTGTCTACCTCATCAATGGCATCCAATTATGCACATCTTCACAACATTTTTTTTAGTAAACTTTCCTTTTTATTATTGTGAACTTTTACTGAACGTCTTCAAATATTTCCTTATGTAGAACTTTTTCAAATTTAATGGACCACTTATCTATTTTACCCTATTTGTTAGCCTTTGCACTAACACTCCTAAAGGAATCAATCTACCACAATCATAATTTAGCCAAGTGTAACCATTAACAAGAGAAGGTATTTAATAGCTATGTGTTACACATTGCATACTAATTCACAATTTAGTTGTGATTGCAGTGGGAAGCATGGACTAGAAGTAGGACTATCTTCACCAAGGATGATGTAGCAGCACATTATGACAAGGATCGTTCATGATCGTTTCCCTTACTCTTTACCTACCAAGAGGCATTGGATGTTAGTTTTATCTAGGGTGTTCACTTCTCTTATCATGAACACCCAATTTTGTAAAAGATTGTAACTCCATATACTTGGGCACTCAAAGTCTATTTGTTCCATATAAGTTAATTTGTATGTTGGTCAATAATCCCATACCTTCCAAATATTTTATAAAGAACTTGTTCCTCCTCTTTTTCACTTGAGGATGAGTTTTCATTTAGTCATGAGGGTATTATGAGTTATGTTTTGACATGCTTTGATATCAAATACCTGATATTGGAGCTGTGACATTAGATACCTAATGTTAGAGCCTAGGATGTGATGTCAGATATCCAATATCGCAGCATATACACTAGCCTATAAATATAGCACTTGGGCTCTAAGTTTGAAGATAGTTTTCATAGTTTTTGTCATACTAGTGAAGCTCTTGTAGTTTGTTTTCTCCAAAGTTAGAATATTTTTGAGTGCCCGCAGCAGGAGTCTGAGTGTGTACAAATCTTTGTTCAAACACTGATATACCAGAGCATAGTAGTGTGATGAGCATAAAAATGAATCCTTTTGACCATCCTTATAGCACTAATAATAGATTAATGTTTTCTTAATGCATTTAATACTCATGCACTTTACTTTCATGCACCTTACTTTAATGCACCTTAATTAAGCAATTAATTTCTAGTTGTTAATGAACATAAGTATGACTACTTCGAGCATATATATAGTGCTTGGTAAACCAAAAACGTTTAATGCTTGGTAGCCCAGTAGCACTATATGTGTTTAGAATATGTCTAGGAAAGTGGAATGGGTACTTGTGTTAGGTTAGCTAGGCAATAAATGAATTAGATCTTAAATTACTCTACCTTTCATTCTTGTTGTAGGTAATCAAATTTATAAAACATAAAATGATAAAAATCATGTACCTCAATTACACTTAAATCATAACCTTGAGCTTCACAAGTGTAGTTGGGAAGACAACAAATGTTCTTAATGTCCCTTTTACTCCTTAGAAGAACTAGTGCACTAGAGAACTATAGGTCCATAGAATTCAACTGAATCATGTATGAATGCCTTAGTGATTTATATGGTTGGACATAGGGGTATCTCGCTTCTCATCATGCATTAAATCCAATTTTGGCAAAAAGACAACCACCTAAGAGATTATCTTATCTACAAGATAATTATCAATAGCAATTCCACTCATCATAGCATTATCTAAGTTGAATGTCACCTCAACCTTAGGAGCAGTATCAGCAATGACAAAACCCACAATCATGGAAGATTCCATCATCATAGAAATAATATCCTTACCAATGGCCAGAACCATATTGATACTATGTCTAGCAATTTATATCTTCTCATGGCTATGAAAGTCATACTCTTTTCTCTCATCACTACTATTCCTCAGAATATCAAACAAAATCTACTTCATGAACCAAGTCTTCTTTTACTTATCCTCCTCTGTATCCATCAACTTATCCTACATCCTCTAATACTACTTCCTTTTCACCTACACTTCCTATGCAATGTGAAATTCCACTGTAGCATCAATAAAAAAAATGTAATGAGGGCCATGAACTTAAACTTAGATGACCATCCCAGTGGTACTGGGTATAAGCCTTGAAAGAGGCCTTTCTTTAGATCCAATACTCCATATAAATTCTCATAGATATCTATGGTTGCTAATCCTACATCAATTACTTCTAAAGTTATAATTGAGTAGCTTTCAAACCAAAAGTTTGTAAATGTTCATACTGTCATGTTGATTCATGTAGTAACAAATTGGACCAAGGTAGAACACCTTCCTAAGAAATGATCTAATCCTGGGAGTTTCTTAATTTATTTATAGATTACAAAAAATGATCCATGTAAGACTTTACTAGACTTAGGTTTTGAAATAATTTTAAAAGATATGTATAAGACTTAGAACTTGCCTTCACTTAAGAAATGCAATATTAGATTGAAGCTTGTGAATTAAGACATCATTGTTCCTTTGGAATTGGTGAAGGATATTCTAACCATCATTTGTGATTATTCATATCTATTAGATTTTCTAGTAATCCACATGGATAACTATAAGGGGAACTTTCTTCTTATTATGGAAATGGATTGACTTAGAAAATTGATTCCAAGATGGGGATTAGAAATCTTTTCTTGGAATTCTCCAAGAAAAATAACTTCATAAAGATAGAGAAGAAGCGAGTTCCATGCATCACATATAATGATACAAGGTACCATTACATGTAGAAAATATGGGTTATGAAAAGTACATTCATCATAGCATGCAATATGTTAAGACATTGAATATTCAAAGGTACCTATATGTATCAACCACAAAATAGGAAGATGCCTAGTGGCTGACAACAAATGATATCTCTAACTCGATAATATGCATGGAATCATTAGAGATCCTAATAAGTGTTTATATTTATAATATAAATGAAATGGAGAAAATTATTAATCAACTCTCCCACAAAGAAG
>MNCI01038233.1:0-15352 GCA_015680685.1 Gnetum montanum | reverse complement strand
TAAAGAATAAAAAAGGAACTTACTACAAGTTGTAAACAAATGGCTAACAACTTTTTCTTGGTCCTATCATGAGTTAACCAGAATAGATCAATGCATATGTCAACATCGTATCTATACAAACTTCTCTATCAAGCCAAGGAGGTGGCCACATAGGATATTGAATCCAAAGCATAAGTAAGTTGTTCAAGATGAAGTGGAACAACTTCTTAAGGTAGAATTCATGTATCCTATAGCAAAAAGTAAGTGGGTGAGCCCATCCGTTATTATGCCAAAGAAAGGGAAAAATGAAGAGTATGTATAGACTTTAAGCTGTTGAATATGACTATATCTAAATATCATTTTCCATTGCCATTTGTGGACTAGGAACTCAATACAATTGTGGGACACAATTAATATATTTTTCTGGATGGTTATAGTGGCTATAACCAAATTTAAATCACACTAGAAGACTAGGATAAGAAAACTATCATAAGTCCATGGGAGACTTTTGCATATAAAAGGATGCTCTTTGGCCTCTTAACACTCTGTAATCTTTCAACACTTCATATTGAGCATCTTTCGGTAGTAGATTAATAGTGGTGTGGAAGTCTTTATGGATGACTTCTCCACCTATGATACTAACTTTGAACAAGCATTAGACCATCTAAAGCAAGTGCTAAAATGATGTGTGGAGACAAACCTATAACTCAAATGACAAAAAAGTCATTTAATTATTGAAGATAACATTATCTTGGGCATCGTATTTTAGGAAAAGCCATTAAGGTGGATCTAAAAAAAGTAAGGATCATCCAAGGAATAACTAGGCAACCTCAAATGGTAAAAGATATGAAGTCATTCCTTAGCCATATTGGTTACTACAAGCGCTTCATATAGAATTTCTCTAAAATTGTCAGATCATTGGTGGAGCTTACAAAGAAAGATGTAGCTTTCAAATGGACCAAGAAATGTGAACAAGTATTCCAAAAATTAAAACAAAAGCACATAGAAACTCCAATTCTACATGCCCCAAATTAGGCCAAGCCATTCCATGTAAAGACAAATGCATATAACTACACATTGGAAGTAATGCTTACATAAATGAACATCAGAAACACTCATACTATATCCATTATGTAAGCAGAAGCATTGTAGGTGCATAGCTTAATGACACCACCAATAAGAAATAACCTATGAAAGTAGTGTATGCCTTAGAAAAATTTAAGCACTACATGCTTGGATACCAAAATTTTGTCCACATTGATAATAGTGCAATTTTTTTTCTGATGAACAAGCTAGTGGTTAGTTCCTATGTTATATGGTGACTAGTGATTTTACATGAATTTGACCTTACCATGATGGACAAGAATATAATCAAGAATATAGTGGATGATCATTTGTCTTAGTTAAGATAGAATAGCAAAGAGGATGAAGAATTATTATTTGATCAATTTCTAGATAAACATCTCTTTGCTAAGTCTATTGAAGTTCAAGGATCAAAGGTTATCAATTAGTATGATAAGTTCCTCTTCTATCTTCTCACATAGGAGACTCTCATAAAATGGGATAATAATAAGAAACAACAGTTTCTTCACTAGGTTAAGCATTACATGGAGATCCAAGGTAATATTTACAAGGTTTTTGTTAATGGCCTTATTCGATAGTGCATGCTTGATGTAGATTAAGTATGGATTCTCTAGGATGCTCATGAAGGTTCTTGTGAGGGCCACTATGCATGAAGAAGGATGGCTACAAAGAACCTCATAGTAAGATACTTTTGGCCAATGATCTTCAAATATGCTCACCATTTCTCTTGTTCATGCAAATGATGTTAATGAGATGAAGGAATGACTATATGAATGGAAAAGTTCCAACAACAGATCTAACCACTAGAGCCTTTTGACCTTTGGGAAGGCCTACATCATAGCTATAGTTAACTAATGTACCACTTTGTTGAAGATGCAACCATATCTAATTGTATGTCTATCACTGTAACTCAAGTTATACAACAACAGGTGGTAAAAGGTTTGGTATTCCTATAGTCCTAATTTTAGATAATGGAACATATTGTACAGGTTCTATTTTTTGGAAGTTGATGTAATGCTTGGGGTGCAACATAAACTTACAACCTCCCATTACCCCCAAGCCAATGATCAAACTAACATATTCAATAGAGAGATCACTAGAATTCTAATACAAACTACTAATAAATATAGTAAGGACTAAAGCACTAAACTCAATGATGCTCTTTAGGCATATCGTTCAACTTGGAAGCTTCCTATAGGCTAATCTCCCTGTGAGTGAGTGTACAAAAACTTACCAAAACTTCTAATTCAAGTTGAACTTTATGCACTCACAACTACCTATGAGATTGACCTCAACATTAATCTAACCCAAAAAAAACATCTTATGATAGTTAATGTGCTAGATGAAAACTGATGAATAAACCTGATGATGAATGAACTGAACATGACACATAATAAATAACATCATGATATATGAATAAAAAATGTTACATTCCAACCTAGCGATAAGGTTCTTTATTAGAATCCCATGCATATGCCACAATGCACTAAGTTCCAAATGTTATGGGAAGAATCTTACATCATCTTTTCAAATTTTCCTTCTAAGATCATGATAATTTACAATTTGACCAACCCTTCAAACCATATGGTAGTCACATTACAACTTAACCTTTTCCTAGAACCCCAAGTAACTAGCAACACTAATACCTCTACATTATAATAAGCATGATCCATTTTGTAAATCTCATCCTCTCATCTTTGTCATGAGGGAGATGACCATTCATTCTAACATCTTAATAAGGCCAACTAATTTTTCATCTTTTTGTTTTGGAAAGTTCTTTATATATTTTTCATTTTATTAAATATTTAATTTATTATTTTATATATTTTCTTTTCTTTTCTTATTTATTAATTTCATCTAGTCTTGTTCAAAGTCTCTAATTTTGTTTGTTACTACTACAAATTTTGAAAAGTTATTCAAGACAACTATTGATATTATGATTAATCAACCAAAAGATCAAAGTTCTTTCTTAGATTATGTTCTCTACTAATACTTTATTAATTTTCTGGTGGTATTAGGTAGTGAGTTCATGACATCCATCCATCCCATTGGTTCCATGAAAAATTGGTATCCTAGAAGCATGAAGGTCCTTTCACATGATAACTAAAAGTTACAATAGACCTTGTTACCCAACAAACTAGGAAAGGATTAAGAGAAAATGGAAAAGAATGTTTCCTCAAGGTGATTTGATGTAATTTTTTTCTCAAATTCCTTCTTAAGTTCTATGATTTTCTACCAGTATATCATTACTTCTTTTTTCAACCATAAAAAGGAAGCATGTCTTTGCATGGTGTGGTTTTGAGGAAAAAAACAACAAGAAGAAGTACTAGAATTCAAAGCAAACACCTTAAACTTAATAATGTCCTAGAAGCACTAGTTATGGAACTAGAAAGACATGGTACCCATGCCTAAAGACATCCCTCTAACTAAGGTCCTACCTACTTCCTTCTTCTCTTTTCTTCTTCTATTGGAGTGATGATTATTCTTTGGGACTAGCATGAACTTTTAATCATCAATGAGGAAGAATATGTTAATGTGAGGTTGTTGTGAATGGAATGGACTTGGTCTAGACTTGGAATGGATAGGTATCAGATTATATAAATATACTTTTCACCAAGGATCTTAAGTAACTAAGGTGTGGATTATCCAATCACCATTTTCTCTCTCTACCATTTGCTTACTTCATTTTCTATCATCTCACTACCTCATACCATAGCAAATTAATATGCTTGTTTTCTAGATAGCATAACCCTAGGACAAGTTCTTCCATGGGTATGGAATTTAACTTAAAATAATCATTCATCATTCTTGGTACCCATGAACTCCTTACAATGAAGGTATGGAAGTGTATAGTAGGCATACACCTACTTTGGGAAGGGCCCACTTACATTTCGTTGATCTATCTTTAGTTAAACTCCCTAACAATGGGCTACTTGCATGATCAATCATCTTAGTACCATTCTAGCATCTAGTTTTGCTTTAATTGATATCCAAACATCCTCAAAGAACTCATCCAATCCATTCTAATTACTTTAAATTAGCCTAACATATCCTCTTTCATGTTATTTCCATCATTCTATATTTTTTTGACTTTTATTTGGCTCTTGTTTCATTGCAAAACTCACCTAAAATTCCTCTAATTTTAAGTGAAAAAGATAGTTAAGAATCATTACATTGATGCAGTGGGATGAGTTGATGCAATCTCGTCAACACACAAAAAAATACTATACATACACATGACACTTTAGCTCATTTTTTCATCATTCTTTCAGAGTGATAGATGATTTTTTGCCATTTTTCAAAGCTAACGAATCTTTTCAGCATAATAATTCCAAAGTGCTTTCTTGATTTCACCCATTTTTTGATCCTCAAGCTACCAAAGGTACGTTTTACATCATGAAGGCCTCAAAACCTAGGTTTTGCATGGAAAATTTTTTGTAATTTTTCTAATACCCCATAGATATACTATTGAAATAACATTAAAATAATAATCATAAAGGCTTAATATCAACAAACAAACCCCATTAGCTAGGAATAAAGTAATATCATAAGCCTACAATCATAAAACCATAACTTAATAATAGATTCTTGATGCTTAAGGAATTAACATAACCTAATCTAACAAAGGGATGTATTCAAAAGGAACAAAGACTATGAACTAAAGAGCTAATCATGGATTAAGTTTGTGATCATAGATGGCACCCAAAAGAGGACCACAAGTGGGAGGATCATCGTAACCCAAAGAAAAGTGATCCTGAGGAGGAATGAACCAACAACAACCATAAAAAATAATGATATAAGCATGCAATTGAGATTATGCATGCTATTAGGCCTATTTTGGAGGAGCTTGAGGTGGAATCTGTTTGGTAGATTTCTACTATAGAAATGGAAAAATACAAGCAAGATGAGGCTTTAAGACCAAAATTTAACTTAGGGGTCACATGCATGAAATACTGCTTGGAGAAGATCAAAACCAAGGGAGTTCAAAGTTCTATCTTGTAAGAGTTGAACTTTGGATCCTTCTTGGAGTTGGCACCAGAGAAGGTCCAGATGTAGTTGCATGGGTCTCCTCTATAGCCCATTCTCTTCAATAGTGGAGAATGATGCATGGGGAAGACCTCTTTGTTTTAGAATAACTAACAAGGAGATGCATTAGTGAAGATTAAAGACATCATCATCTCCTACTTGATTGAACCCATTGCTGAAGTTCTTGATTTGTCTAACACTAGGACAAAGCTTGTAGAGATTTCCACATAGGTAGACTTTGAAGAAAAGAAAAAATGGATCCAATGGTGCTATGGAATGGATCATAAGGAGTATGGTACCTTGAAGAATGTGAAGAGAGCTTACTTTAAGATTACAGCCTATCACCTAAATCTAATTATTAGGCCAAGTAAGCAAATAGCCTTCTCTACTAGGGCATGTGCAGCTCTAAATGGAAAATTCCCTGTCATCCTATTCCATCTTATCTTCCTAGAAATTGAAAAGTATTTTAAGAAAAATAAGAAGGGTAGGAAGACACTCCCTTTCACATGATTAATCTAAAAATTATACAAAAGGGAAAGAATAGCCTGCTATTCCAATGATATGATCTAGAATGCTTCTCCTGCATCATGGTAGGAGATGATGAAGGATAAAGTTGATGCATAGCTTCAGGAAGAGGAGTAGCCACCACCACCACCATCACCTATAGCCCTAGAAACAACACTAGAAATGCTTACAGCTACTTAGTACCATAGGAAAATTTAGGAGCAATAGTTGCAATAGCAATAAGGATTTGCAAGTAGTGGAGAAATATGTGTATACTCTAGCTAGTAGACATTTGAATGAGGTTGCAAGGACCATTAGCTAGCTAGACAATGTGACAACACCACTATTCTTTGCACAATGAAACTAGGCACTCTTTAGACCTAATTCAAGTATTAGAGAGGTTACTATGTCCATTTCTAGATAAGTATTTCCTAAAATTTTGTGAAATATAGCAACCTTCTCTATCATGTTGGAGAAAGGAGAAGGGACAACAATCTTAATAATACTACATAAGGACCAAGAGATACCAACAAAGATGATGGATGATAGAGTTGCAAAAGTCCTTAATGCTCTAGCTACATTAGTATCAGATATTACTATCATGGTAGATATCCATGCATTAGCAAGCGTATGAAGTGACTGGATTAGTGTTGTCCAACATGAAGAAGTGTTAGAATGACTAGTGAAATCTAGACAACTACTTCTAGAGATCTTTAATCATCCAAATGACATCATAGCCAACCAATTATACTTGATAGAGATAAGGTTCAAGTTGCTAGTTGCTAATGTGTAACTTGAGAAGGTCACCATGATCAATCAATGATTGGCCATCAAAGTTGCAAAACTACAAGCTCATCTCTGCAATCCTACCATTCTATGGCCTAAGCTAACAAAAGATGAAGCTTTCCAATAAGTTCAAGAAAAGCATTATGAGGCCACGAATGCAAAGGATATGGTGATCTTCAACATGTTTATATTAGAGACCATGGTAAACAACATTGACAAGGACGTATTAGTAGTTCATAAGGAAAACTAGGTTCTCACTAGAGACAACCATTACCTATGAAATGCTAAGTAACAAAAGAACCAAATGATCTACTATATCTAACAACAACATAAGTAGCTTGCTAACATAAACTTACATTTGAGGAGGGCGGTATGGATTGTTGAACTTAGAAAGAGTTGGGGGGGGGGGGGGATCGAACCTTTATAAAATAAAGCACACACACAAATTTACATGGTTCTCCAACTCGGGTACTTCACACTCAAAGGGTAGATCACAAGCACACCTCCAAACTTTGTTGCTCTCAAAATGTGGTTGAATGGACCACACCATGTATAGTCATCAAGCACCTCTCTAGAGTGTTGTACCACATCACCAATCACTTAACCCCACAAGGTCCTATATGGCTTGGAAATGTGGTTTCAAGGCTTTTACAACCTTTATAATCTTGGGCTTTGTACTAGAATACTATACTATAGCACCAACAACTCAATCCTATAGGATCCCAAAAACCTCAAGGAACTTAACCTATAGGGCAACAAGAACAAGAATTACAAGGAAAGATTGCAACTCGATTTGTTGATCCTTGTACAATTAGGTACAACACACTTTACAATCCAAAAATGATAACACAATGAAGAGAAACAAAGAATTTAATAATTACAAATGATTGTACAATGAATACAACAGTGCTTGCAAATTTCCCAATGCACATGTAGTCTTCTTATAGCTACCATGTTGCTAAATCCTTCTTAAAACTCATGCAATGACTAGCTAACAATCACTAATGGTCATGGAAGATGTCTTTCCCACATCTAAGAAGTCTCTCTAAATTTGCCTTTCATTCTGGGAAGACATCTTTGTTTCCTAATAGACATCTTTCTGATGTCTCCATCCTAGAAGACATCTTTCTATATTTGGTGTACATTTTGTAAAGATGTCTTTGCCTCATGAAAGACATCTTTGGCTGGGGAAATACATCTTATTGTTTTTTAGTACATCTTTTTGAATTTTCTCTAAGTTCACCCCAAATTTGCCAAGATGTTTATTGCTTCCTAGAGATATCTTTCTTCATCTTCCTTTGTATGATGAATCCTTCATCTCTTGTCCATAGCCTTGCCCAATTCAAGTTCTTGTCCTACAAGCACAACAATCACATAGACAAGTAAACAAACTTCTTTTTCATTTTTCTTAATATTTTGACATACCAAAACCATATGGTCCATAATCTCCACCTTTTTAGTAATGCCAAAAACTTAAGAAAATGGGTTAGCCTTGCACAATACTTCTCCACCTTTCTGGACATAACCAAAAAGGTAAAACCTATAAATATATATCAATATATATACACAATTATCATAAAAGATATTCTAAGAAAAGCATAAAGACATATAAAGTCCTATGGCATCCAAGGATTAGGATAAGCGTGGAGGATCAATAGGACATGAGTCAAGTAAAATAGGTGAAATAAAAATCAATAGACCACACAAAGATAACTAGAAAGCATACCATATATCCATAACTATCTGTAAAAGTTTTTACATAAAACTATCCATAAGAATCTCAGAGTACAACTATTCATAGATTAATCACATATGTGCAAAATCCTAAAATCACGTATGTGAAAGCCATAAAATGTCTTGTCCTTGTTGATCACCAAGAGGGGAGAAAAACTAACTTTTTGAGGTCTCAATTAATAACCTTGATAGCATTCGAAAATTTAGAATCCACCACTACTTGAGATGGATGATAAGTCTCCTCCTAATCATCATCACTATTGGTGCTAGGACGACTGGTTTTCTAAGTGTCCTTATTTAAGGACTCAACTTGTTGCACTGGAGCCCATCTAGGATGAAGCTTCACTCAAAATTGAGAGGAAGCTGGTGGAGCTAATTAAGTTGGTGATTGCTAAACTGGGATCCATTAGAACATGGTCCCAATGATGCTCTCCATAACTCATTACTCAAAAGACCTAGAAGCATTAGCATGATATGGAGTAATGGAAGTAGGAGGGATTGGAACATGATGCTCCAACTACTACATGGAAGCATGGTGCTCCCCCTAAATACTAGCTAGCAATGTTTGTAGCTCAAAATCTAACTTCATTCCTAAGTTGTAAGTGCATGAGGGGCCTACTATTGAAGAATGACATGGAGGAACAAGAGCATCCTAGTTGTTGTTAGAGATAGGAGATGTGATGACCTCCTCAAATACTTACCCATTGGAGAAAGGAGGAATCACAACCTCATCTAAGCTTTTCGGCAAGTAAGAGAGGTTCCTTCCAAGCTTCCAATTGGCTCAAAAAATGGGTCTAAATATCCTCTTTAGAGAAGAAGTAATCTAAGCTCTAGAAGATTTTTATCTTCTCAACTATGGTGAGGCCTCCTTCTTTTGTTTTAAAAATCTATTGCTAGGTCTTGCTACTTCTGTATGAGAAGAATTCCTCTTCTTTGCATACTCACCAAGACTCCACTTTCCTTTAAAGAAAGGCAACTCTGGAATAGGTACATCCTTCTAACAAATCAACATGCTGATAAGGTAAGGATGCCCAAGGATTTTCTCCTAGGCATAGAGGCTTAGAATGTCTCTGCAAGGAGTGTGCCCTAGATCTAATGACAACCTTGTAAGCAAACAATATAGTACATAGCCCTTGGCTAGCAACAAATAATTATAACTTCCTCCCTTCATCATTATATTATACAAAATAATAAGTGACAAGGTGGAGCCATTTGAAGTGTTCTTTCTCTGCTCAATGTGATCCAAATCAAAAGACATATCTCTCCCAAACAATACATCATAGAATCATAATGAGCTATGGGCATAATACCATTGTGTGAATGTCATGCATATACTCTATAATAACTTGGAAGACATCAAGAGTAGAAATACCTAGAAGTGCACTAATAATTAGAGTAGATACTTCAACAACAATCCCACCAATAGTGGATGTAAAAGCCCCCAGAATAGCATCAGAAATAACAATGTTATAGTAGAATTCTCAAATTAACACTTCAAGCATACGAAAATTCATGGAAATAAATGTACTCTAGTTCACAAGCTTAAAATAATCCAATAAAGCTTGTTGTCTATGCAAAGGGGAATTAAGAGAACACTTAGAAATAATACTAGTGGTTTTTGTAGTTTCAAACCTATGCCAACTATCTATACTTTGAAATTAAGGAGTGTATGAGGGTGGTGCACTACTAGAACTTCCTCTTTCAAATTTCTTGGAAGGATTTCTAGACATACCAATCTTCTTGTGGGCCATCTATGCCAAAATCATTATAAATGATGAAGCCTTAGTCATCTCTGTGGGATCTCTATGGAAGAATACAACAAAAATGGAAGTTTTATCTTTTATAACTACAAGTAAATGAGGGTTTTGAACAAAAATAAGATGTCTTTTTTGATAGGAGGGCATCTTTCTCACATGTAAAAGATACATTAGACATATTTCATTTATCGAAGACGTCATTCCCACAACAAAAAAAACTTAGAGAGATGGCTCTATTCTATCAAAGATGTCTTGGCAAAGACATATTTCACTTTTGAAAGGTGTCTTTCTTCAAAATTCAAGATGGGGTTGTGGAAGACTACCATTGATTTATAGTCTCAATTAAACATCAAAAACAAAAAGAAAACTTACCTCTACCTACCTCTCATGCTTTCAGAAGATGATGGTGTCTAAAGAGCTAAAGAATGTGTTTCTCTTTTGAGGAATCTCCATTGAATTGAACTTTTCCAATATCCAATGCATGAATTCCTCTTACAAATTTTTTATGGAAAGTATCCTAGTGCTGTCAGTCCTATTTAATTCTCCATTTCCTTTTTACAGCTTTGGTCCTTTGGGCTGACTTCAAATCTTCTTTGTGATCCTGCATAAACCCCTTTCTTAGTGCACTTTGATAAAACCAAGGAGTCTTATGATATGTCCATGTCCTCATATGATAAAGCTTTAGATTGAACTCCCATTATTTATGCTCAATCTTGTTACAATAATAACATCTAATTCTCCTATTGGAAAAATAATTAGAAATACCAAACCTTTGAGGAGTTTTATGTTGGACAGAAGCTTCCCTTAATGTAGATTCCTTGTTCCTTGATGGTTCATTTAGATGAGATGAAGGTTCCTCTTCTTGGTGGTAGCATCCAAGTTCACTTTTGTCTTGTAGGCTTCTTCCTTATCCAAGAACCTCTCATCATCATTTAGTTCATCATCTAATGAACCACCATTAGGAAGAGCCATGGATATGAGCTAATAATTTTTTGCATCAACCTCCACTTCTTATTCACTCTATTCCCCATCATTCCAACTTGTATAAAAGTTGATATTCTTTTCTTCTTCAAGGGATTTGTTCTTATATTACATTTGGAGGCTACTAGGACATTCAAAGGCTACATAGCCTCTACCTCTATACATCCAACACTTTATAGAAGAAAAATATAAATTAGAGTTTAAAAAGTTCTTACCTCTTTCTTTACCTTTAGGTTGATTGAATCTTTTTGGATGTGCTCCTTTGTTCTTCCTAGCATTTAGTCGTTATAGCTTTTTAGTGTAAAAGGAAATGTCATCTTCACTACCCTCTTCATGCTCATTGAGTTCCTTCTTCTTTGAAGTAGTCTTTAAGGTAATGAGCTTTTCTTGAATAACTCCTTCACTTATGAGATTCATTTCATAAGTGATGAGAGCACTTTGAAGCTCTTCAAATTTTAAGGTTGAGAAGTCTATTATTTCTTCCATCATTGTGACCTTAGGCCTAAACTTTGGTTGTAGAGTTCTGATCATTTTGATGGTGACATTACTTTTAGGCAAGGCTTTCCTTATTCCTCTAATGGCTACAAAAAAATCATTAGCTCTAGAAAAATAATCCTTGATTTTCTCACTTCCTCACATTTTGAGTTTATCATATTCACTTTGCAAAACTAACAATTTCTATTGCTTAACAATAGAGGTTCCTTCATAAGTCACTTCTAAAGTTTGTCAAATTTTTTTGGCCATTTTACATCTTGCTACCCTATTGAATTTAGATTTATTCAATGCACAATATAATTTTTTTTTTTTGCTTTTGAATTAAACATGAACTTATTCTTTTCCTCTTGAGGCCATTTGTTGCATGGCTTGATGATGCTTGATGATGTCAATGATGCCATCAATAGGTGGATCATAGCCTTTCAATATTGATTCCCTAACTTTAAAATCTATGATTTTGAATAAGCATTACATTCTATCTTTCTAATAGATGAATTTGAAGCCATCCAACATGGGTGGATTTGTGTAAGATGTCCCCTCCATTGTTCACTCTTGAAGTTGATGATGAAACAAAGAGTACCAAGCTTCAATGCCACTTGTGAATCATTGAACTTAGAAGGTGGGGGGGAGTGGATGAATAAATTTCCCAAATTGAACCTTTATAAAACAAAGCACACACATGAATTTATGTGTTTCTCCAACTTGGGTACTCCACACTCAAAGGGTAGATCATAAGCACACCTTTGGACTTTGACTCTCAAAATGTGGTTGAAGGGACCACACCTTGTACAGTCATCAAGCCTTGCTTTGAAGTATTGTATCATAGCACCAATCACTCAACCTCACAATGTCCCATCAATCTTGGAAATGTGGTTTCAAGACTTCCACAATGTTTACAATCTTGAGCTTTGCACCAGAGTGTTGTACTATAGCACCAACAACTCAATCTTGTAGGATCCTGACAAGCTTAAGGAGCTCAACCTCACAGGGCAACAAGAACAAGAATTATAAGGAAAGATTGCAACTCAATTTACTGATCCTTGTACAATTAGGCATAACACACTTTACAATCCAAAAATTATAAGACAACAAAGAGCAACAAAGAATTCAATGATTATAAATGATTGGACAATGAATACAATAATGCTTGCATATTTCCCAATGCACATGAAGTCTTCTTATAGCTACCATATTACTAAATCCTTCTTGAAACTCATGCAACAACTAGCTAACAGTTAGTAATGATCATGGGAGACATCTTTCTTACATTTGAGATGTCTCTATAAATTTTCCTTCAACTCTAGGAAGATGTCTCTATTTTCTAAAAGACATATTTCTAAAGTATCCATCCTAGAAGATGTCTTTGCTCAATGGAAGACAACTTTCTTTGTTTGATATACATCTATAAAAACATCTTTACCTCATGAAAGATGTCTTTGGTAGGGAAAGATGTCTTGATGTTTTTAAAGATGTCTTTCTAAATTTTCTCTGAGTTCATCTCAAATCTACTAAGACATTTGCTACTTCCCAGAGACATCTTTCTTTGAACGATGAATCCTTTTTTTCTTGTCCATAGCTTTGCCTAATCCGAGTTCTTGTCCTGCAAGCACAACAATCACATAGATAAGAAAACAAACTTATTTTTCCTTTTTCTTAATATTTTGACATACCAAAACCATAAGGTCCATAAAGCTTGCCAACCTCTATTATGTAAACCTTGGAATGTTGACAGTACAGAGGCAAAAAAGTGAATTGAAAAAGCAAGTTACTCTCCTCTACTTCCTTTATAAGATGGAGTTCAAGCTTCACAAAGATACAAAACAAAAGTTAAAGACATCCAACACCAAGCTTGAAGTTCTGAAAAGAATATTCATAGATTAATGAACTATTACTGATAACTTGGTGAGGAGGATGAATGAATACCATGAGCTATAAAACCTTGTTAAGACATTTGATGTTGAATGTCAAACATTTGTAGCCTCGTTCGTCAATGTAAAGGAGTTGTTTCCTTCGTTGACATACCTATGGAACATCCCTACATTGGCTAATCTAGCTGAAGTAGCCTAGACTATCTATGACCCATGAAGTAAGAAGGAGAAAATGAAGGCACTAATAGATTCCTTCAAACTTCTAATAGTAGTGGTAGCATCAACAAGGGAGCCTCAATCTCTAGTAGCACTAGGATGCAATGAAGGACTATAAGATTCACAAGAGCCTCTACCTCTAGGCACCATATGAGACTTCATCATGCCTTTGTCTATTCAATAGATGCATGCTAATTTTTTCTAAGTATCTAATTTTTTTAATAATTTGTATTCATTTTTTATTCCCTATAATATAACACTAAGAGTTGGTTAGAGTTAGTTAGTTAGTCAGTCAATAAAGTTTCATACTTCTCTAAATTTTGTAAGAAACTCATCCTAATTTTGTTCACTTGAGGATGAGTTTTTAATTAGTCATATAGGTATGATGAAGCATCAATTAGATGACTATGTCAACACATGCCTGTTGATGGAGCCTCATCCATGTAGCCTTGTCAATGTATCCTAATATATGTTGATACACGTGCATCAATGTTGATGTAAGAATTGCCTACATAAATGCATACAACCCTCGCATTTATGACATCTATTAGACATAGCCTAGCCAAACTCTTATAGTATCTTTACATAGAAGTTAGAATATTTTTTCTCTAAGTGCCCACAACATGGATTCAAGTGATTGTATGGCATTTTACTCAATTACATCTATACCTAGATATATTTTGTATGAATAGAAATAAAATCAATATTTTTTCTATTGATTGCATCACTTCAACTAGCATAACTTTACTTTTTAATATTTTACTTTATATGCATTTTACTTTCCTATTATTAATCCATTAATATTATAGTTCATAAGCAACATAAGTTTGTTCACTTTAAGCACAATATATTAGTTCTTGGTCATCCCAGCAGTGAATACTTGGTACACCTCGTAGTATATACTTGGTAACCTAGTAGAGTTAATATATGTTCAAGATGTATATGGAAAGTAGGAACGAATAGTCGACGTTGGGCTAGTTAGCTAATGAATTAGTTAATTAATTAGTTGATTTAAATATTAAATCTTTATTCACTTAATCATAAAAATAAATGGCTTATGCCTCAACCATACTTAACCGTATACATAGATTCATACAAGTGTCAATTGGGAAGATAACAACTCACAACTACATAATTCACCATCTAGGAATATCAGCCACTTAGGTAAATAAGTCTATAGAATTTGACTGGATCATGCATACATGCTAATATTTCATATGGTTGGGTGTAGGAAATACCTACTACTCATCACTAATCCTTCTTATGATAACTCACGTTTTCATAGTAAAAAGCTTATTTAAAGTCCTAAATGATTTTCTTAATAATTGATTTCCATGCACCCACTTCTCTATTATTTTTGAAGAGCATCAACTTATTCCTTATATGATGAAGCAAACATTTTTAAAATTTTCCTTGTATGCTAAGCAAGATTTTCATGTTGGCATAAATTTCATAAATAAGAGATATTAAGCTAAACAAAATTCACTAAAATCCATTTTTTGACTTTAAAATATATAACCAGTTTTACCTTTCTTTGTACAATAAAAGAATAATTATAAATTATTTTCTAAATAAAAAAATAATATAAACCTTGTGTTTCATTCAACTTAACTTAATTTTAGCCTAATAAATAGCTCAAGGATATCATGAGATTTTTTTTATATTTGGATTGGTGCTATCTTTTAATTATGAGTTTAAGTATAAGGATTGTTATTTGGAATGATGGTAAAGTATTTATTTCTTATGTTGTAAGGCTTAGATTTGAACATAAACATAAATGCTTGAATAGAGGTTAGGCTTTGTTAAGGTATTTGTTTATTAGTGATGAGTGGCGAGGTACCCCTACACTCACCCATACGAAACGAGCGTCGCACGCGTGATCCGGTCGAGCTCCGCAGATGGACTAGTTGTGGCACCTAGATA
>MNCI01038230.1:269749-360647 GCA_015680685.1 Gnetum montanum | reverse complement strand
ACCTATCTCTCAAAATATTTAAGAAAAATGAGCTAGGAATAATTGAGAAGAAGTGTATTCCATGTATGATGTATAATGATAATGGGTGCAATTGAGTGCAAAGGATTTGGTCCATCAAGAGCACATACATTAAGGCATGCAATTAGTGTGCACAAGAAATTAATATTCAATGGTGTCTATTGGTAGTAATCACAAAACAAGAAGGCATCCAATGGTTGATAGCTAATTCTGATAGCAGCACAATATGCATGGAGCCAACTGAGAGCCTAATATGTGCATATGTTGAAGGCATGGAAAAAATTGAATAAGTTCATTTCCAACTCTTTAATGAAGATGATGATACCTATTCGGGAGAGTTGGAGATCCTTGATCACTTCAAGTAGAAACCCTTAAAACTAAAAACCTTACCGGCCAGTATGAAGTATGCATTTTTAAACAATGGTAAACCAGTCATCATTAATGCTAAAATTGCTCTTAAACAAAGACAAAAGTTGTTGAAAGTGATGAATAAACTATTAATAGCCTTTTCTTGGTCATATCCAGAGCAAACAGAAATTGATGCAAGGATATGTCAGCATTGCTCTACACTAACCTATCGATGAAGCCTAGAAGGTAGACGTAGAGGTGGTTGAACCGCAAATTAAAGTAAATCATCAAGGAGGAGATAGAGAAACTCCTCAAGGTGGGGATCTAATCATGGATAGTGAGTGGGTTAGCCCACTTGTAATAGTACTAAAGAAGGATGAAAAATGGTGGGTTTGCATCGACTTTAGACTATTAAATATGGCAACATTTAAGGATCACATTCCTTTGGCATTTGTAGACCAAGTGTTAGATACCATATCTGGGCATTGTTATTATAGATTTTTGGATGGTTATAGTGGCTGTAATCAAATATAAATTGCACATGAAGATTAGAACAAACAACAATCACAAGTCCTTGGGGGACTTTTGCATACTATAAGATGCCATTTGGCCTATGCAATGCCCCTACAACATTCCAATGATTGGTCCTAAGTATCTTTCAATATCAAATTGGTACTGGTGTTGAAGTTTTCATGTATGAATTCTCCACCTATGGAGCTACATTTGAGAAAGATTTGTATAGACTTGAGCAAGTACTGAAGAGATGTGTAGAGACAAATCTACTGCTCAATTGGCAAAAGGGCCATCTCATATTTCAAGAAGGCATTGTGCTATGGCACCAAATTTCATAGAAAGGGATTAAGATAAACCTAGAAAAGATAAGGGTCATCTAAGGAATAACATGCCAACCAGAGACTATAAAATATTTCTAGTCATTCCTTGGACACACTAGTTACTACTAGTGTTTTATTGAGAATTTCTCTAAGATTACAAAACTGTTGGTAGAACTTACAAAGAAAGATGCACCTTTCTTTTGGAGAAACTTGTAGAAATACCAATCCTATGAGCACCAAATTGGTCCAAACCATTCTATATTATGATAGACACATATAACTATGTTTTGGGAGCAGTGTTCATGTAGATGGACAATAAGAAACATCCATATTATATCCACTGTGCAAGCCAAAGCATTATGGGGTCATAGTTGAACTACACCACTATGGAAAAATAATTAATGGTAGAGGTGTATAGACTAAAAAAGTTTAGATATTATGTGCTCGATTATAAGGTATTTATACATATGGACCATAGTGCAATTTTCTTCCTTATGAATAAGCTGACGGTAAGTCCTCGTGTCATATGATGGCTTGTGATCTTCTAGGAATTTGATCTTACTATGGTAGATTGAAAAGGGACTGAGAATGTGGTTGCTAATCATCTTTTTGACTTAAGATGGTATGAAAAAGAGGAGGAGAGCCTGCTCTTTGGTCAATTTCTAGATGAACTCCTTTTTACTAGAACAATAAATCAATAAACACCTGAAAAAGCATTATGGTTTAACGGCATCCTCACATATCTTCTCACTCAAGAGATTTCATAGAACTTGTATTTTAGGAAAAAAAAAATAATTTCTTCATTAGGCCAAATACTTCATGGAAATCAATGGACATCTTTAAAAGGTGTGTGCTGATGGCCTGATCTGTTGGTGTGTCCCTAATGATGATCAACTACACATTCTTCAAGATGCTCATGAAGGGCCTTGTAGGGAGATGCATAGTGATAAAAATCCTAATGGTAGGATAATATTGGTCTATAATCTTTAGGGATGCTCACTAGTTCATCAAGTTTTGTGAACATTATCAATGTGATGGGGGGATGACCACTCACATGGAAGGTCCTCAATAGTGGATTTAACCACTAGATCCTTTCGACATATGGGGTGTCAACTTCATGGATCCCATCACACCCATGTCTAAGTAGAAAGTGTATATGATAGTAGTAGTTGACTACCACACAAAATGGGTAGAATCAGTAGTCATTACTAATTGTACATCGTCAACTACTACTAAATTTATACAACAAAATATCATGAATAGTTTTGGGATGTCATGTTTACTAATTTATGCTAATGGGACTCATTTCATAGGTGCCATATTTAGAAAATTAATGCAACACTTAGGGGTAGAACATAAATTAACAACACCTTACCACCTCCAAGCCAATAATCAAGTAGAGGTAACCAATCGGGAGATTACAAAAATACTAATGCGAACCATTAGCAAATATAGGAAGGATTGGAGTACAAAACTTAAAATATTCTCTTTAGGCTTATCGTTTAACTTGGAAACTTTCTATTGGATATTCTTCCTATTAGTTAGTGTACAAAAAACTGCCAATGCTCTTGATTGAATCTAATATCCAAGCTTCATGCACTCTCAATGATCTATGATTTAAACCTTAACCTAAGTCTAGCATAGAAGGAAAGATTGATAAATATAAATGTGTTAGATGAAAATCAATTAGTGGCCCTATCCTTGAATGAGGTAAACAAGGCATTCAACAAGTAGCTTCATAACCTTAGAATTAGCAAAGTATAACTTCAACCAGGAGATAAGGTTCTTTACTGGAACCCCACACATATACCCCAAAGAAAAAATTTCAAACATTATGGAAGAGACCTTATATAATTGATCAAACTTTTCCCTCTATGGCCATGATAATTTACAAACCTGATAGCTCAAATAAAAAGCAATTGGTCAATATCCAACAAGTCAAACCTTTCCTAAAACCAAGATAGGCCAATGTAACTACTGCCTCAATGAATGGACAGCCCCATTCTATTTTTTAGATCTCCTCCCTTCAATTCAATTGTGGTGGAGATGGCCATCCATGCTAACCATTATCATGACCTCCTAATTTTTTCTACTCTTTTTGTTTTTCACATTTTTTATTTTACAAATTTTTGATTTTTGAGTTTTTCTAATTTTATACCATCTTTAGTACCATTTAAACTTTCTTAACTATTTTACATTTTCTTATATATTTCACTTTTTTTTTTATTTAAGTTTGATATTTTCTCATTTTTTCTAATAAATTCACTTTGTTATCACAAGACATAATGCTTCTTAATGAGTGATTGTTGATGTCTGGTTTCTATTTTTGAATTCTAATGTCTAATGACTTTATCATGGTTTATTTTTCATGAAATAGGTAGTGATACCATGTCATCCACCCATCCAATAAACTCTATGATTTTCCTTGTTCTGCGAATTTGAGGTGCCTTTTCATTAAAAAAACTTTTAATTAATTGGTGACTTTGGTAGTTCTAAAATTAGGAAGGATCCAAAGATTTGTAGTGTGGCTTCAAGGAGACTGAATACTCTTTCTACTCTTCTTCTTACTTGAGTGCTTGAGTGTTTTTCACAGACTTCTTACTATTCCATACCATCCAATGATACGAAGATAAATAATGTTATTGCATGGTGTGGTTTCCATCATTCAAAAAAAAATGATGGGAATTCAAAGCACATCCCTTCAACATGAATAAGTCCTCGCATGGTGTGGTTTCCATTTCAAAGAAAAAAAGAGAGAGAACAAAAACAATGGGAATTCAAAGCACACCCCTTGGACAAATAAAAAGGCTACAAACACTGGTTATGGAACTTGAACCACACTATGCCTAAAGGTCCCCTCTAACTAAGGCCCTCTCTCTTTCACTTCCTACTTCTCCTTTCTTCTCCTTGTGGAATGATGGTTGTTTTGTGAAAGTACTCTTATGTCTTGAGTGGGTGGATTAGTCTTGGAGTGGTAATGTGAGGTCATTGAAAGCATATGGTTTTGGTTTGGACTGAGGATGGAACTTCTCAGGTCATTTTAATTGCAAATTTCACAAGGGACTTATTCTGACCTCAATTAGGAACTCCATTCCACCTTCTCTATCATCCATCCATGCTACCATAATTGACCTCACTACCAAGTTTTATGTTGTAATCTATGTCTTAGTTTGACATTTTTGGATTCTTGAGTGGATTCTTTCTAGTTGCTCCTTAACTTATCATGATCATTAAATTAACAAGGCCCATAGACTCCTTAGTTGAGGTTATGTAAGGGTAAAAAGGGCATGGGCCTACTATGGGGAGGACCCACTTGCATAACTTTTGGCTTAATTAGTTAAGTTTCCTTATATTTGACATTTTTACAATCCTATATTTTGTATTTCCATTATGTAAACCACCCACTACTCAATCTTTCATTGCATTCATCCATTAAATCAAAATTTTTCCATTTTTTCAAATTTATGAACTTTAATGTCATCTTCTCATGATTTTATACTATGCTTGGTCTTCTAAGCTTTCATTTGATCCAAGTTTCATCAAAAAAATTCCTTGTATTTTCAATGTTTGAACAAAGTCAATGGTGGTCAATAGCTACATCGACAAGGCCTCATCGATGTAGTTGACTACGTTGATGAGGCCTTGTCAACATAGTGAAAAAATACTATATATACTACTAGATACTTTAGAATTTTTTGTAGTTTGCTCATAACACATGGGGAATTTTTGCAATTTTTTTAGGGTTTAGGGTTTGGAAAAATTTCCCATGTGTTATGAGAAAACTACAAAAAATTCTTTAACTTATTTAATTAAAGATTTCCAAAGCCCATAACTTTCAAACAATTTGTCCAAATCACTTTGTTTTTTGATCATACACTTACCAGAGGTAAGATCTTTATCATGGGGGCCAAAAAGCTTAAGGTTTTCGATGAAATTTTTTTAAAAAATTTCTAACTTCCCCCAAGGGTTAGTAACCTTAACAACATAAAAATATCAACTCTTTTGACAATTAACCCTTCCAAAAACCTTCAAAATAATTTATTACTGGTAATGTATAAATAAATCTAACAATTGAGTTAATTAAATTAGCCATAATCATACCTTAGCCAACTCTAACTACCCTCAAAATTTAAGGTATCCCAATTGTTTTAAGGTTACACAATGATTGTTAATCCATGGTTTTATTATGATTACAGATGGCACCCAAACAAAAGCATCCATAGGAAGGAGAACGCTCATAACCATAGGAGAAATGACCTAGAGTTGGAAGGGGCTAGCAAAAACAAGGCCAATAATATTAAGAGGCAACCCATGCAATGGGACCTCTTCATGAGGAACCTGAAGTGGAATCTATTTGACAAATTTTAGAGGAAGAAGTGCCTACCAAACAATCCCAACGAGGAGAAGCACCTGGACTCGTGTTAAGGCATGAGGTCACTTGCACTCAAGCCTACCTAGACATCATTAAGTCCTAAGAAATCCAAAGATCACTTCTTCATGAAATAAATTTTGGGCCATTTTTGGACAAAGCTACAGAGGATGTCAAGACACAATTGCAAACCTCTCCCATGTGGCTAGTCATTATGTCTAGTGGGAAATGGTACATGGGAGATACTTATCTATTCTAGAATAACCAAAGGCCAAGGTTTGTTGTAAAAATCAAGGACATTCAAGTGTCCTACTTGGTGGAAGCCATTGCACAAGCATTGGGGTTGCTAGACATTGGAACATAGTTGGAAAAAATATCAACAAAAGGCCATCCTGAGGTAAAAAGGAAATGGACCCAATGATGCCCACATCAGTTGAGTAGATTTATTCCAAGATTATGGCCTATCACCTCAATCGAATGGTGAGGGAAAGCAAGGTAATTTCTTTCTCCACACAAGCATGCATCTCTCTAAGTGAGAAATTTTTCATTAACCTTCCATAATTGATTTTTTTGAAGATTGAGAAGAACTTAAAGAAGAACAAATGTGGAAGGAAGATGTTGCCATTTCCATGCCTTGTCAGAAAACTTTGTAAAAGGGTAGGCATTTTTTGCTATTCTAATGATACCCTCAGGCATGCTCCCTTGGCCTCATGGGCAAAAATCATCTAGGATAAAACACAAAAAACCACTTAAGAAGAGGAGCTGTCACAACCACCACCTACTTAGGAAATAACACTGGTGGCCAATATTGTCCTTAAGCATCTATGTCAAATCCAAGAATGGCTTTTGAGCAAACAAGAGCAACAAGTGGGAATGAGTGGGGCGGATCCATCTTTGTATCAGACAACGATGAGTAACCTTAATGAGGTGGCCCAAATAGTTAGCTAGATGGAGAAAGGTGATTCCATTTTTTATACCCAAAGAATGTAGCTTCCTTCAAGGTTGGATCCCAATGCTCAAGAGGTGACAGTGTCATTAGCAACACATCAGCTATTTCCAAAAATCTTTGGAAATGCCACCACTTTCTAGGTAAGGTTGGAGGAAGGTGAAGAGGCAACTATCTTGATGATGTAACACTAAGGGTAGGAAACAATGGTAGAAGTGGTGGTTGATCATGTAGTTGAAGAACTAAATGCACCCATGTCATCTTTACCAAATGTATCTGCACTCCAAGATATTCCAACATCTATAGACATGGTCAACAAAAAATTAAATGCAGCCTAACATAAACAACTATTGGAATGACTAGTAGAAACTAGGCAACCAACTCCAGATATTTTTGATCTCCTAGAGAAGATCATCACAACATAGTTGAAGCTACTAAATGCAAGGGGTAAATGCATCATCTTGGAAGGGAAACTAAGAATGGCCCAAGAGAAAAATCAATGCTTGGCTACAAAGGTTTTTGAAATTCATGCCTAACTTGCAAAACAAGCAATCCTTAGCTTGGAAACGACAAGAGATGAAGCTATGAAACAACTTTAAGAATGATTTCAAAAGGCTAAGGAGGATGTAGTAATGACCATCTTTAGACAATCCATTGCAGAAGCTAAAACACACTCAACCAAAAGGACATGACTCAGATGTGCCAAGAGAATGTAGCATTGACCATACAAAATCACCAATTATGTAATGTTGATGCTCAAAGAGATGAAATATAGGAGTTCATTCATCAATAGTAGGAGTAACTTGTTAGAGTCAACACTGAACTAAGGAAATTGGCTATAGAGAATTGCAATTTGTCAATCGAGGAAGTATGCACATTGTGAAAAAATTTTGCCATCAAGAACATCATCTGGAAGAATGAATCTCTCAAATTTTAGAGAGTGAAAAATCACCACAGGAACCAAGTAACAAATCTAAATGAAGAAAATGAAAGTAAATGAAACCCTGCAATAACTCTAGTAAGAAAGAAAGGTTTGGCAGCCCATCCTTGATGGGATTGATGCCTATAACAAAGTAGAGATCCACTTGAAGGAGTTATAGATCGAATGAATGATAGAGTATATGGAGTTGGCCAATCTCCATCATGCAAACCTAGCAATGCTGCTAGTCAAATGGTCATGGTTAGAATTGGAGAAGTAGGTGGCTAGCTCATATATGCTATATTAGGCTATGTTCAAACATCACAAGGACACCAAGTAAAAGCTTGAGGCTGCTAATGTTGAATTTGAAGTTCTCAAAGGATGATTCATAGATTAATGATCTATCACTGAGGACCTAGTCAGATGAATAAATGACTACCAAAAGCTAAAAACCATAGTGAGAGTGTTTCATATTGAATGCAAATAGTTTTTTGTCTGGTTCATCAATGCCAACGAGTTGTTTCTAGTAATCCCATGTCCTTGGGATGTGCCTATTCCAACCC
Source organism: Gnetum montanum (assembly GCA_015680685.1). NCBI lineage: Eukaryota > Viridiplantae > Streptophyta > Gnetopsida > Gnetales > Gnetaceae > Gnetum > Gnetum montanum. Next base: position 352,651 of record MNCI01038230.1, on the reverse strand, counting down.
ACATTTGGGAAGCTGCATGGATGGTGCATGATTCTAGGAATAAGAAGGAGAAAATAAAAGCACTTCTAGATGCTTTCTTCCTTCGACTTGAAGTTGCAGTAGCAGCAATACAACCATAGTTGCCTCAACAACCACTAGTGCATGAAGCTGGTGAAGGCCTCTTGGAGCCTTAGGAACCACCATTCCCTAGGATAATTTGATCTTCCCCAACAAGATTCACACCACCAAGGAATGTGTTATTCAATTTCTAAAGATTTGTATCATGGTATTTAATTTTGTGTCCCGAACACCACCATTTTTGCAATGTGTTGATCCATACACCTAGGCACTCCATTTTTTTGTCAAGTTAGTCAGTTTTTTTCGTTGAAGAAAAGTCAATCAATAATCTCATACCTTTCCAATTTTATAAAAGAACTCAAGGATGAGTTTTCATTCAATCATGGAGGTATGATAAGTCGTCATTGGTTGACTACATCGATGAGGCCTCATCAATGTAGTATCTATCTATTACCTATAAATAGATGCCTACCGACCACATTTATAGAAATTTAGATTTCAGTAGTAGCAAAGCTCTTGCATTTTTTTTCATTCAAAAGTTAAAATATTTTTTCTCAAGTGCTTGTAGCAGGAGTCATTGAGTGTATGGATCTTTATTCGAGCATTGTTGTACCTGCGCACGATAGTGTATGTGATAATAAAGATGAGCTTTCTAATAAACCTTGCTACACCTTGAATAGATTGGATATTTTATTTATGCATTTAATGTTTTCAATTATTTATTAATTATTCATAATTATTTCGCAAATATTTTTGAAAAATCAAGTTAATGAGGTAATTAAGATAGATAGATTAAATACATAAGTATGATCACTTTGAGCATAACATGTATTCGCTTGGTAATTCTAGTAGCATTGTCACTTGGTACACCCAGTAGTGTAGCATTTGATTTCCTAGCAGTGGGTACATGGGTTCAAGATGTATATCAAAGATGGAATTAGATACTTATGTTAGGATTAGTTAATTAGTTAATTTAGATTATTTAATTAAATCCTCTTTTATCTACATTTCAAACACCTGACTGTAATGACCGAAAATGTCGACGGCTGGAAAACACTGAGAGGTCAACGGACACAAAAATCTTGACCCCGTACCCATGGGAGGGCCATGCTAGGAATGCATGTAGATACAGGGCACCTTGAATGGTTTGGTTGATCAGACAAGGACTTACGTCAGCGTCTATATAGCCTTTTGCAACATAAATAGTGCGAAATGCGAGATAATGCTTGGAAATAAACAAAGTAGGAGAGAAACCATAAAAAAATGCAACAATAATATGAAATGATGATTAAAGTAAATTAGAAAGAAAATGATGCAAAACAAGACAACAAGCAAGAAATAGAGTAAATTATAGTTAGAAACATGCACTACTCCGAAGCTACAAACTTGCTCGATCAAGGTGGATAAAATCGATTGCATAGCATGACAGAGTGCAAGAGTCCTAAGAGTAACCAAGGTATGTTGAGTAGAGAGAGCTATGTGTTCAAGTGCAGGTTTGGGCACACATAATGTGAGATTCTACCAAGGTGGTAGAAATGGAGACAGGACTCCACGCCAGCCGAGAGAGCAAGGCTCACTATTTTTAGTGTTAAACAGATGACTTCGATATTATAATGCTGGAGAGGGAAGACGTCCTTGCTTCAGAATTTCAAAGTTCTCACCCTTGGAAGCTATTTGCTTCAAGAGAGAGGTCAATTCTTTTTCAAAATTTTCAACCTTTAAAAATTTTTGGGGGAGAGAGACAGAGAGAATCCGAGCCGGGAGAGCCTTTACATGTCGTTTGTTAGGGTATTTATAGGACCAAGGGCATGCGAAGGGGGTGGTTTGAATGCTACGTGCCTTGACCTTTTGCTATCTTTCTGGCACCAGTTATGTTTTTTTTCTGACTATTGGACCTACAAGATCGTTGCGATGTGAACCTGTTTACAATAATTGCAATCCTACTATGTTGTAATTGCATCCCCAACGTCTGGGGGCATGTGCCAATGGTCTGATTAGGTGGGGTGCATTGATGTCACTCAACCATCTGCATACCTTGTTGTGCCTTATAACGTAGCATGCTTGGCGTAGTCGTAATACTTTTTTGCACATTTTGCTGTGTGTCACATTCTTGCTACGTTATGCTACGCTATGTAGCATAGCGACTGGCCTTAGTCACAAAAAGCTTTACAGATTTGTAAACCTTGTCTTCTATGATGCAAGTCTTGTGAACTCCATTGACTCTGCCCTTAGAACTACCTTCTGTCTCTTCCATAGGATTGCTACGCCATGTAGCTCAGTGTAGCGTAGCAGTAGACATGGTCCGCCACTTCTTGATGGAAAGGGACATCATTGCAGAACTCGAAATTAGATGAGGGGAGTAGTTAATTAAGTCATTTCCATGCTACACTGCATGATGTCACATAGCATAGCACTTCATTCCGTCATTTTCTTCTAAAGCTTGCTATGCTACATAGTGTAGCATAGCATGGTAGGCTTTGTGACCTAGAAAGCTTGCCAAACTATTTTTTATGCATTCAGAATGCTGATGCCAACTCCACGTGCCATTTTGAGCAGGTTGTCAGCTGGGCAGATTACTTTGGTGGACAGGCAAGATGACACAAAACCTATTGACACCTAAAGTAGAAAATTTTCCAAATTGGTTGGCTCGAACTCAGAGCGTTCTCCTCCTGGAGAACTATCATAGTACTGCGCAGATTCCAAGGCTTGGTGAAGCCAAGATGACCTCATATTTTTTGAGGTGTTTCATTGGCCCCTCTTTGTCGATGTCCAGAGAACGTGCTCGATGGACGTTGGCAAAGAATACGAAACATTGCAACAAGTGAACTGCTAAGGTCGTCATTTGGTGAGTGTCAAACGTTGCTTGACCATGCTTCAGAGTGTTGCATTGATCATACAGAGGTTAAGGTAGAGAGCGAAGATGATTTTTAGCAGAGTCCCTCATCAAAGTGTTCTGAGGGACTCATCCGCGTTTTTCATCTTTGGCTGGCACTGTTCTTCAACCCCTTGTAGGACAGGTGTTTCCTTCACAGGATGAGCGGCGTTAGATTTGTGAAGAGTTTTTACTTGCCTAAAAATGTGTTCCATGTGGAGAGCTATGTTATGCATGACATGGTACTCGTAATGGTGTTCCCTTGGTCGCGAGCTATGTTACGCGCACCATGGGAGTTTTCACTCTATAGTGGCTAGGCTATTCGAGGCATTCACTTCATGATGCGATAGCATTTGTTGCTATGGTGAGACATGCTTGTGAGGGTGAAGGTCTTACTAGCTACTGGCATTGTTGTTACTCTTGGACACTTGAGCTGATGCGAGGTGTCCAAAGTCAGAAGGCTAGCGATGACCCTAGTAGTATCAGCATCGTGGAGCTAGTTCTGAAGGCGCCAGGACCTGTTTGTGGGTGTAGATGCTCTGGAGTCCCTACCAGTGATTTGCATTCTTAGTTCAACTATGGGATCAGCTACCACATAGCTAACGGTTTTGCAAACCCAAGTGTCAGAAGGACAAGTGAACAACAATATTGTAGATAGGCCACAATACTACCATCACTCCAGATGCATCAACTTACTCCAAAACCACTATTGAGACACTGGGTCATGGCAATGGGAGGTACGGAGAGCTAACATGATGTTGTGCAGCATCTTCAGAGAGTCAACATGATGCCTAGGGTGGCGACATCGTGCATGTTCCAAATCGGGTTCTCAGTGCATCGTGAATCGCGTTTTGGAGCTACGGTGACCCACCCATGCGTTGCATCATGTCTACTCGCCTGATGTGTGGCTGGTGCTAGTTTGTGTTAAGGGTGTGACGCAAACCCAGTTTAAGGTCTTGGTAGACCGTATGATGGTTTAAGGTGTCAATAGACCACTGTGCTAGTTTAAGGTCCCAGTGGACCGTACATGCCAGTTTATCATCGTAGCAGATGCTGCTTGCTATGAACGTCAGTTTAACGTTGTAGCAGACGCTACTCGGTGGTGCTAGCTTATCATCATTGCAGATGCTTCTTGGTGTTGATGCCAGTTTAACATCGTAGTGGATGATGGTCGACGCTGTTGCTGGGGTGCTTCAGATGTAGTACAGCTTGAGGTACGAGTGGTTCATTGGGTTGGCAAGCTCGTCGCCATTCATGTTTGCTAGCTTGAAGGCTCCATTCCCGAAGGCTTTAGTAACCACGCAAGGGCCTTCCCAGTTGACTGAGAATTTTCTCTCATGTTCACAAGTGGCGTTGAGAATAAGGTCTCCCTTCTACAATGGCCGTCAATGTAGGTCTGCATGGTGCTTGTGCTACTGCTTGCTTTGGTAGTGCTCAATGCATTTCAGTGTCTACGTGCACTCTTCCTCCACTAAGTCGAGGTCGATGATGCATGATTTGTTGTTTTGGCCTTCACTCATGACATCTACGAGGATCATCCAGAGCTATGGTACCTGTAACTCAAGAGGAAACACAACTTCAGATTCGTAAACAAGACTATAAGGGGTCTTACTTGTCATAGTTCATCACGTCATTCTGTAAGCCCACAGAACGTAGAGTATTTGCTCATGCCACTGCCTCTTGCTATTGTTAAGCATTCGCTTCAGCAAGTTGATGATGGACTTATTTATAGCCTCTACCTGACTGTTCACCTATGGATAATATGGGGAAGAAAATGATTGTTTAATGCCTAGATTGCTATAGAAGGTTCAGGTCTCTACATTGCTGAACTGTGGACCATTGTCGATCACAATGGTCATTGGAAGCCCAAACCTTACTATAATGTTGTCTAAGATGAAATGGAAAATTTTTTGTGATGTGGTTTTTCTTAAGGGGATGACTTCCATCCACTTAGTGAAATATTCAGTGGTGGTAATGATGAAGCTATGTGCTATGGAAGATTTAAGCGTGATAGGCCCTATGAGGTCTAACCCCATCGTTGAAAGGGCCATGTGATTTGAGTAGGGTGCAAGTCAGTAGGTGATATGTGTATGAGATTTATGTATCTTTGGCATGTGTCACATGTTTCTACTTTTGACAGGCAGTCGTGTTCCATGTAAGGCCAATAGTACCCTAAGCGTTTGATTTTGGCAGCCATAGCCCTGGGCACTATATGCCCGCCGCATAGTTCCTTATGTACCTCATTAACTACTTTCTATGTTTGCTCGCCACCCAAGCATACCAACAATACCCCATTGTAGGAAAATTAGCAGAGGACATCATTTCCTACGAGTATGTACTACCAGACATGTTTGCGGATTGCATCCCTCTAAGCGGATGTCAATCCACCTGGAGGTTCGCCATGTTGTAGATAAGCCTTGATATTGGCGTACCACTCTTGGGTATCTGCGACACTGATAGATGCCACGTGTTTTGCCTAAGTGATAGGTTCTATACATTCTATAATTGAGATTAGCAGGTTCAGTAGTGAATGTGATGGGACATTTAGCACGAGGGTAGCTAAAGCGTCTGCTACAGCATTTTCATTGCATGGCACATGTTGCACATCTATGGTTGCGAATCGCTTTAGTAGGATTTTTGCCAGATTGTAGTAAGGTTGTAGGTGCATAGCCTTGTAGGCGTAGACCTCGGTGACTTGATTCACCACTAATTGTGAATCTCCTTGGATGGCCAAGTGTTGTATGCATAACATTTGGGTAGTTAAGAGGCCTCTGACCAGCCCCTCGTACTCTGCCACGTTGTTGGTTTAGGGGAACGTAAATTAGTAAGTAGATGGGTGTATTTCCCCTGAGGATAATGTGATTATGGCAATGGCGCTACCTCCTTGCACAGTTGACGTGCCATCGAAATGTAGTATAGCCTCAAGATGCAATGGGATGATGTGGACATTGCTGATGTATTCATCTGGGAACTCGGGGTATATGGTTTCCTGATCATCGATCGGCGAAGCTGTGAGTTGGGTTGCTATGGCTCCACCCTTCGTCAATGATTGGCTTACATAGTGTAGATCGAATTCTGTAGTTATTGCTTTCCATCGAGCTATCCTACTACTTTTGTACAAGTTGTTAGTGATAGCTCGGAGTACATTGCTTTTGCAAATGATATTATTTGTGCTGTAGAACAGATAGTGTCGCCACTTTTTCACTGTGAATACTAGGGCTAGGTAGTTTCTTTCTACTTCATTGCTAATAGCATGTGACTCAGATAGTATACCAGTATCTCAAAACTGTCATCCTATTTCTGACATAGCAATGCAGCGACAGATGCATCAGAGGTGGAAAGGTAGATGAAAAAAGTTTATCACCATGTGGTGGATGCATAGTTGGGAGGCATGAGAACTCTTCCTTCAGGTTGTCGAAGGCTTGTTGACATTGAGTCATCCATTCAAAGTTAACCACCTTATTTAAAAGATGTTGCATGGGGTGTAACTTGTCAGTCACCCTGGCTATAAACCTATGGATGAACTACACTCTTCCTTGTAAACCGCATAATTCTTTAAGGTTTGTGGGGGGGGGGGTGCTAGGGTAATGATGGCCTTAACTTTGTCAGGGTCCACCCATATTCCTACCTCTGATACCACGAATCCCAACATGCATTCGGTTCTTACCCCGAAGATGCACTTCTTGGGGTTGAGGTGTAGATCATGCATTCGGCAGCATTTGAGGACTACCCCTAAATCACGAGGGTGGTCAGCTGCTACCTTGGATTTAACTGCTATATCGTCTATGTAGTCGTTTAAAGTTTCTAGGATGTAATCACTAAAAATGTATGTCATGGCTCGTTGGTAGGTTGCTCCAGCATTCTTGAGCATGAAAGGCATCATGGTATAGCGGAAGGTTCCCCATGGAGTCATGAAGGTTGTTGACAGCTGGTGCTCTAGGTTGATGCAGATATGGTTGTATCCGGAGAAGCTGTTCATGAAAGATAGCAAGGCATAACCAGCCATGGTGTCGATGAGCTGATCAATGCTTGGGAGTGGGAATTTTTCTTTGATCAGTACCTTGTTCAAGTCTCAAAAGTATATGCAGATTCATATTCCTCCTATTTTCTTCAAAACTACAATGATGTTGGACACCCACTCTGAATAGTTAGTTGCGCAGATGAAACCTGCTTGGTATAGCTTAGTGAATTCATCCCTCACGGATAGTGTGATTTTTGGCTTAATTTTATGAGCCTTTTGCTGGAATACCTTTACGTGTGGGTCTATGACAATGTTATGCTAAATCAACCACGGATCCAAACTCGACATGTCACTGTACGACCATGTGAAGACATCGATGTGATCCTGCAGAACTTTAACTACGCCTTCATGTGTTTGTGTGTCTAGGAGGGAGCTAAGTCTTAACGTCTTTACCTCCCCCTTTGACGTGATCATAGGTATCTCGACAAGAGGATCTTCGGTTACATCCCTGGCCTCTAAATCTAGGGCTTGGACTAGGTTTCTTGGCCAATCTAGGGATACTTCCAAGGCTGCTACAGTGTCAATCGTAGTTGACCCCCAGTCAATGATGTTGGGGTTCAACCATCTCTCGAACCTACCTTGTGGCCTTGCTAACATTAAAGGCATTGAAAGGGCATGATGGATTCCCATCTATTGCTTAACCTGTCATCATAAGACGAAAGCCTGGGTAAGGGTCATCAGAGATTAGGGGAAACACAAATCTACAAAGCAACATTGAGATGCAACTTGCTAAGTGAGGTGACGTAAAGATTGAAAGTTTGCTATTTTAAGGTCGTGGTGGACCGCCAAGGTGCAAGAATGTAGAATTGTTAATGGAACATGTAACGGTTGACATGCAAGTGCCAAACTACTAGTTTAGTATCGTCTCAGAGTGCCATATTGCAACGTGCGAAATCTTGATATGCAAAAAAATGATAAAGAAAATTGTAAGTACAAGGAGTATCGAATTACCATTGCAAGAAATGGAATCATGAAACCATTAGGAAATGTGATACTGCCCCTGTGGAAGAGAGCGAGGTGACTTCTGGTGTGAGGATATGGTTAGTTTAACGTTGTTGCAGATTGTGAACGTAATGGGTCAAAACTGCTATTTTAAGGTCTTTTCGGATCCTAAGGAACGCAACTTTACTTGACTTGTTAGTTTAAGGTCTTTTCAGACCTTTAATTAAAAAAAAATATTATTATATATTTTCTCTTTGTCCTCGTGAAGGCGAGTAGTTGGGTTGAAGCATGTCAAGGCTTAAGTGCTAATAGTGTTATGATGTCGTGGTGAGCATGCTACGCTGCACGGCATGCTCCGCATTAATCGGAGAGAGAAAGAGGTAAGTTTCCTCATCTTGCCCTTGCAGCTGTAAATAAGGATTAAACCTAGGTAATATTGTTGTTTCCACTGTAAGAGTGTAGAACCCTCATTAGAGCATACGACAATTTCAAAGCATGAAGTAGTTGACTAGCAAGACAAATTTTTATAGCAAAGGTTGTAAATTTGTAAGGAGCACCATGGCTCCCAAGACTCATCTGGTGCTTGCGAAGGTTGAAGAGGAGAAAAAGGCCCTGAGACGCATGCCACAAGTGTGCGTTCTAGCGCAAGAGCACACGCCATTGACCCAGTAAGTTTTCATGACCCCTTTGCTTTTTTTCTTTCTGAAAATTTTGCAACATTGCCAATGGGTGGAGATTTTGAATAGAATGAAAAACTTTGGCAAGGAAATTGATTTTTTGTTAACTTGTGTACTATGTAAAGTTTTCATGTTTTTAGATGCTAGTTTTAGGCCATTTCGGGCCATTGCTAGTTTTGGCGCATTTCGGGCCATGGTGTGGTAAATTAAAGTGATAAGCGATAGTGCTAGTTTCAGGCCATTTCCAGCTAATGCTCAAAGGAGGTAGTTCATAAAATAGTAAGGCAAAAATGCTAGTTTTAGGTCATTCTAGGCCGTAGCATAGCAATGCCAGAGAAACTGTATGTTATCAATGTGAATAGGAGATAATGCTAGTTTTAGGCCATTTCGGGCCGTAGCATAGCAATGCTAGAAAAGTAGCATGTCATGAAAATGAAGAAGTAATAGTGCTAATTTTTGATCATTTTGGGCCATTACATAATGTGTCAAAAGTACCACAGGCTAACCAAGCGAAATGTCATCGTGCTAGTTTTAGACCATCTCAGGCCGTAGCGTCACGATGCTAGGAGAAGTGTATGTCATTGAGACGAAAAGGCAATAAGTGTCCAAGAGACAACAACCGGTTAGGTACCAATGGTGTCACTCCGATACGTGTAGTTGCCTCTTAACCCATCATAAGTTGATCAGAGCATAGGGTCGAAGTAATTTGCCAAGGTTTTCGCCGGCATCATTTCCCTCTGCTTGGAAGGGCAGCTCGACCCATGCACTTTCGGTTTAGGGGTCGACTTGCAAGGTCGATCCCATTAGATGGTTAATGCATGCGCACGTAGATGCCTTATCCTCTAGGATTGTAACCTTTAAACCCTACTCTGTTTCTACATTACTGATTGCTTGCATTGCTATTTCATCATCGTGGATCATCACTTCCCTGCCAGCATAAGGCAAATGGATTTCCTAGTGTATAGGTGAGGAGACAATCTTGAGTTAGGTTAAACCCAAGAATTTCCTCGACCACGATGAATGTTGCATCTATGGGAAATTGATCCCCAGATATGAAGTTTACATGTACTGTACCTTTCACTAGGATGCGTGCCCCGTTGAAGGACCTTAGGCACGACGTTGTGGTGGGTTTGATCTGGTCGACCAAACGCAACTTGTCTATGACAGAAAAGGGAATGACGTTTGTGGCAACCCCATCATCGATGTGTACTCTTCGGATCTGGTGTTGCCCAACCCGAATTATGATGAAGAGGGGCACCGTAGTCACTTGACCCCTTTCGAGATCTTTTCTAATAGCGCTATTGTTGAAAGTCAATCGAGGCATCGCAGGGTGTGGAGGTACGAAGGGGAGCATAACTGAATGTATTGCATTCTCTTTCGCAGGGAGGTGCTCGTTGACTGAAATCGCTATTAACATACAGATTAGAGCCTTGTAGTGAGGCAGAGATGCTATAATTAGGTTGTACAAGCTTAGTGTAGCATTTTTCTGCTTCAAAGCTTACTTGACTTGGGAGAAATAATCCAGGAGGTCTTGACCGTCCTCTTATTCGATGCGTTCTTCCTCTTTGACTCGTCGCAGAAGATGAATCTCCTGAGGAAAGGTAATTTAGATTTTGAGTACAGATTCCTATAGATAGGGTGACACAGGCTGCGTGGCTGTGTCAACCATCATTTTTGGTATGGATGCTAAGGGTAAGGATCTAGGCTTAGCAATACTCTCGATCATACTTTCTTTTGACATCTTGCCTGCCCAATGTACCGCTTGCCTTGCGGGGAGAGAAGGTTGCTCGGCTTTGCTACGAGGCGTGGGGGCTGCTATAGGCATTGCCCCCTAATGACAAACGGAGCTAGGGGTGTTAGCTGGTGGGGCCGTGTGACCCAACTAATAGATGGTGCAAAAGAGGGTATCCGCGGTGGGACTTTTAGAACAAACGACGACTGCAGGTTTGGATCAACCAATGGTGGCAGTGGCACACTGCACTGAGGCATATGGATCACAAACGGTTGATAGGGTGGCCTGGGATCACTATCAATGCCAACGATATTAATGATGTAACCGAAATTGTTGGCATTGAGGGGATCTCTATTGTTGATTAGTCTTTGGATATCGTCCTGCAACAATAGATAGTAATCTGTGTTGTGACCACACAGTTGGTGATAATTGCAAAATTTGTCTAGCCTGAAGCTCTTGGGAATTAAAGGCTCATTGGGCAAGGCCAGAGAGGGGTTCCTAAGGAGCTCACAGTAACGTTGATGCCTCACGTTTGCCTCTTCTAACATCCACTTATGTTGGATGTACCCAGCTACCAATAACTGCTTTAGAAGCTCTGAAGGTTTTAGAGGTAGCGTGCTGTACTTCGAGCGATCCTTACGTTCAAAGTTGGGTTTAGATTACATAGATGTTTCAAGCATGGATGTAGTAGGTTGTCATGTGTGAGCCAGCTTTGGGGCAAGATTAGCCACTTATGTGGTTGGTTTCTTATTATTTTTGCTATCATTGTTATTCAGTTTGGGTTTAGCCTCAGCTGCTACAGTAGCTACTATGGTCGTTGGAGCCTTACCCTTTTCCCTTTTTGTGAAGGTGTTTTTGTATGTGATATAGGCCAAGTCTTTTCTCACCTTAGTCGCGTCCTATATGCTTTTGGTGTGGCCAAAGGCCTGACTAAGGGAGTGGGGAGCGAGGTGATACAGCTTTGACTTGATGAAGTCATTTACTGTGCCCTTGAAGACGGCTAACAAGTGAGCCTCCATGACAGGCTCGTGGATTTCATTAAGGGTTGCGCTCCAATGCTAGATGAATTTTTGCACCAGCTCTAAAGGGTCTTGTTTTACGATCATCAACTGATCCAGTGTGGTCTCAGGCTTCAAGTTATACTTGAATTGTGTCACGAATTGGGTCAACAGTGTACTAACCTAAATCGTCTGTGTGAGGCTGGAAGGGAAACAAACACCGAGAGATCGTCGAGCAGCCACAGCTGACCCTGCCTTCGCTTGAGGGCAAGTTGGAAAATGGAATGAAGGTAGAGTGCCTTGGATGGTTTGCATGCAAATCAACCAAGGACTTCCCCAAGCGTAAGCTACAACTAGCGCTGGGGTTATTGTGAACGACATAAATGGGATGTAAACGGAATGCAAATAGCGACATAAAATGTAAAAATAGTGTACCAAATTATAAATAAAGCGTAGAAATAACTATATTGTAAACAAAGCATAAATAGAACTAAAAAATGTAAATGGAAGGCAATGAATTGTATTGTATTGTTTAATAAAAAGATATGCACCGTTCAAAGTGTAGCTGCATGTGTGGATGGCAGGTCAAGCACTAAGCCCTGGGATGATGTCTGAAGTGATGATGTGATGATGTGATGTGATGAACATGAGAAATACTTGGATGCCAATAGTCAGATGTGCTGAGTGCCCAAGGATTGCAGGTTCTGTACTTTCTCAGAATTGCCAATCTCTCTAATTGCCAACCCCGATTTATATGAATTGACATGGTATTTATAGGGTTCGGCCAGGCTTCGGCATAGAATTTTTGGAAATTGCTGATGCTGAGAATTTTCTGCCATTTTCTGAAATTTTTCTGAAATTTTTTGGAAGTTGCTGATGAGTAGTGTTCACACGATGAATAGTATTTTATGCTGTGAATAGTGTTCACGTAATGAATAGTGTTTTACGCTGTGAATAGTATTTTATGTTGTGTAGCGTAAGAAAATGTAGCCTCAGCATAATGAATAGTGTTTTACACTGTGAATAGTGTTCACGCGATGAATAGTATTTTATGCTATGAATAGTGTTCACGCGATGAATATTGTTTTACGCTGTGAATAGTGTTCATGCAATGAATAGTGTTTTATGCTGTGAATAGTGTTTTACATGGTGCAGCATAAGAAAATGTAGCCTCAGCGTAATGAATAGTGTTTTACGCTGTGAATAGTGTTCATGCAATGAATAGTATTTTATGATGTGAATAGTATTTTACGCTGTGCAGCGTAAGAAAATGTAGCCTCAACGTAATGAATAGTGTTTTACGCTATGAATAGTATTTTACGTGGTGCAGCGTAAGAAAATGTAGCCTCAGTGTAATGAAGTGTTTTATGCTGTGAATAGTGTTCATGTGATGAATAGTGTTTTACGCTGTGAATAGTGTTTTATGCTATGCAGTGTAAGAAAATGTAGCCTCAGTGTAATGAAAAGTGTTTTACAATGTGAATAGTGTTCACACGATGAATAGTGTTTTACACTGTGAATAGTGTTCACGTGATGAATAGTGTTTTATGCTGTGAATAGTGATTTATGTTGTGCAGCCTCAACGTAATCAAGTGAAAATACCTCATTTAAGGCCCGAATTTTGATTTTTTGGAGGCTGGGAGCTGCTGGGGACCTTGGTGAAGGTCATGGGGGATCCTTGTGCTTGATTTTAGCCTATTTTGACTTAGTGTTGGGGCCCCAAATGTTGGTGACGTTGATCCTTATGTTGTGCAACGTAAACACAACGTAAGAACATTGCACTTAGCTAAAATTGCACTTTTTGGCCATGAAACCGGTGATTCTTAACGCCGAGACTTCTTTTCGTGATCTGTGGGCCCCAGGGGGACCTTGCTTGCTCCATGGTGGGCTACTTGAAGCTATTTCAGAGGCTCTGAAGTTCTTTGGAAGTGTTGCTAAAATTTTTGTGGTGTTTCATTGGTCCCTCTTTGTTGACGCTTGGAGGAATTCACTCGAGAGGCATCAACAAAGAAGTGTAAAACACCATGAACAAAAAAGCATCAAACATTAACCATTAGCCCTTAGCTAGGTGTTATCGCACCATTTTCAAAAGTACATGGGATTGAGGGAATGTGGTTCAAGATGTAAGGGAACCGGTTGTATCCAGGGAAGCCAGGAGGTTAAGGGCTATGATTGCCACTAGGATTTGTGGGATAGGAATGCTCTCTTGTGCACAAATCATGTCATTGGTCCTTGTCAATAGCCAGGTTTTTAGCAGACTTGGAACCAAGACATAGGAGATGCGTTCTTTGAAGAAACAGGACTCTTATAGAGTATTTGCGGGGCCAGTTGTGAATAGCCAAAGCCACGCGATGATGTGTAACATGGTCTCTTTCAGACATAAGTGTAACTATTTTTTTTCAAGACAATTACCTTCTTGCCTATGGCTTGTATGAGAATGACCAATAGTCTTTTGCTTATGATGTCAACAGGGTCATGAAGACCTTTTCTGTACACTTTGCTCTTTGACCATTTGTTCTTCTTCTTTTTTGGTTGTTTTTGATTTTTTCTGTCTTTTTTTTCTTTTCTTAGTCTTTTTAAAAGAGCTTGCTTTTTGTACCATGCTCATGTTTGAGCACTTGCATTTTGCATCATGTACTATGTATCGTGTTTTGTGTCGCAATTGCTTAGAGAGCTATAGTGTGCAACAGTGTATCAAGAGTTTTGAGGTGAGACGAATGTATCAAGGGGATATAATTGGATAGGATAACGGAGCATGATGGGGAATAGGGAATGTATCAATAGTCAGGAATGTACTTATGAATGGTTTAATTAACCCAGTTGCATGCGTTAGGAAAAATGTGATACTTTGTCATCACGATGAAGTGCATCTATGCACGAACGCCTCAGAAGTGTCATCCTGCAAACACAACTTCAAGAAAATAAGAAAACCATAAATCAAATAGTTAGCTAAACACTTTAAACAAGGAGATGTATTCACCGCGTGCAATTTTCAAAGCAAACAGAATCATGAACAACATCAGTTTCATTAGGGCCCATGAGATGAATCATGCAACAAGCCTTTGTGGAATAGGAACAACCAACTGCAACAATAGATCTTTTCAAGTTTTTCCTGGTCATCAATGATATCACTAGTTTATAGTCTTAGTAGACTGTCGTGGATTAGTTTTACATCATAACCCCTTGGACGGTGCTAGTTTAGTGTCGTAGCAGATGGTGCATTGCTAGTTTATAGTCATAGCAGACTGTGAAGAGACAAACTAGTTTATAGTCTTAGTGGACTCTAGATGCTAGTTTCATGTCATGGTGGATGGATGTAGCAGTTTTGTGTCATACCAGACAGAAATCTGTCGTATCAGTTTTAGGTCATGATCCAGGACTATTTTGTGATATCAGTTTTAAGTCATGATCCAGGACTATTTTGTGGTATCAGTTTTAAGTCATGATCCAGGACTATTCTGTGGTATCAGTTTTAAGTCACGATCCATGACTATTCTGTGGTATCAGGTTTAAGTCATGATCCAGGATTGTTCTATGGTATCAGTTTTAAGTCATGATCCAGGACTATTCTATGGTATCAATTTTAAGTCATGATGCTAGGACTATTCTATGGTAGCATTTTTAAGTCATGATTCCAGGACTATTCTATGGTATTAGTTTTAAGTCATGATGCCAAGACTATTCTGTGGTATTAGTTTTAAGTTATGATCCAGGACTGTTCTGTAGTATCAATTTTAAGTCATGATCTAGGACTATTCTGTGGTATCAGTTTTAAGTCATGATCAAGGACTGTTCTGTGCCTCGAGTTTGTCAGATGTAGCACCTCTTCAAGTACAAGGGGTTTGTAGAATTGCTAAACTCATTTCCATCCATTTCAGCAAGTTTGAATGCTCCATTTTTGTATGCCTTGGTGACTAAATAAGGCCCTTCCCAGTTGGTTGAGAATTTATTTGGATGCTCTTGGACGTCCTTAAGGACTAGATCTCCTTCTTTGATCGGGCGTTTATGGAGGTCGTGCTTGTGCCTTTTCCTTTGTTGCTTTTGGTACCATTCAATTTGATTGAGTATTCGTACATGTTCCTCCTCTACCGAATCCAGGTCGGCAATGCGCAATTCATTATTTTGACTTTCATCGAGGAGACTGGAGAGAGCTATCCGCAATGAGGGAACCTAAAATTCTAAAGGTAAAATAGCTTCAGATCCATACACTAGACTATATGGAGTTTTACCTGTGGATGTTCAATGTGTTGTTCTGTAAGCCCACAATGTATATACTAATTGTTCATGCCATCATTTCTTGATCTGATTCAGCATCTTTTTGAGCATCATGATGATAGTTTTATTTGTAGCCTCTACTTGACCATTGCCCTGTGGGTAGTAAGGTGATGAAAATGCATGTTTAATGCCCAAACTTTCACAAAAGCTTTTGGTATCTGCACTGCTGAATTGTGGCCCATTTTCGATGAAGATGGTCATTGGAATACCAAAACGAGTTATGATATTTTCCATTATAAAGGTGCAAACATGTTTTGATGTGGTCTTCCTAAGAGGAATAACATCCACCGACTTTGTGAAATATTCAGTTGCAGTGATAATGAAGTTATAGCCTACTGAAGATGATGGCGTTATTGGTCCAATTAAGTCTAAACCCCATTTTTGGAATGGCCATGTGATTTGTGTGGTATGTAGTTCGTTAGGTGGCACATGTATCAGATTACCATGCTTTTGGCAGATGTCACATGTTCTAACCTTGGAGATGCAATCATATTCCATGTGTGGCTAGTAATAGCCTAAATGCCTAATCTTCGTTGCCATTGCTTTAGGTGCTATGTGCCCTCCACAAAGTCCTTCGTAGATTTGTTCTACAATCGTTTGACCATCAATGCTACTAACACACATTAGCAGAATTCCTTCATATGATTTACAACACAAGGTATCACCTATTAATGTGTATTGGTAGGAATGTTTTCGTACGGCATCCTTTTGAGCATTTGTCAAGTGTTGCGGAGGTTCGCCTCTTAGAAGATACTCTTTTACGTCATCATACCATTCTATTGCTTGTGTTGTACTAACAGATGCTATAGGTACTTCATTTAGAGTGTTAATTATAGGTTCAGCACAACTCATTATAGAACTAGGCAATGCATGAAACATTCCAGGTGTCATGTTTAAGGCTAGTGTGGCAAGTGCATCAACGATGGTATTTTTGCTTCTAGGGACATGTTGTATACCCACTTCTATTAGTTGCCTCACTAGATGTTTAGTTAAATCACAATACAATTGCAAATGGAGAGTTTTGCATGCGTAGACTTTAGTGACTTGATTAATAACCAATTACGAATCACCTCGAACTACAAGGCATGAGATTCCCGAATTTAACGCTACTTGAAGTCCTCTAAGAAGACCTTTGTACTCTGCTACGTTACTGGTGCAAGGAAAGTTTAAGTGGTAGGAAGAAGGTTGGATTTCTCCAGAGGGGTATGTTAAAATAGCTGCGGCACCTCCTCCTCAAGAGGTTGAGGCTCCATTGAAGTAGAGGATTGCCTCATAGTCATCAGGTATGGTGTCTATACTATTAACATTTTCATCTAGGAATTTGGGGTTTATTGTTGCTTGATCGTGCATTGGTGAGATAGTTAGTTGTGTGGCTATTGCTTGACCTTTTGTGGAAGACTGAGCAACATAGTGTAAATCAAACTCTGCAATCATTTCTTTCCACCTAGCTAACCTACTTGACTCATAGATGTTATTAGTGATGGCAGAGAGAACATTATCTTTACAAATGATGTAAACCTAATTATGGAAGAGATAATGCCGCCATTTCTTTAAAGGGAAGACAAGGGCGAGGCATGATTTCTCTATGTCGTTGTATCATTGTTCATGGGCTATTAAAGCATGGCTTAGATAGTATATAGGGATCTTGGCCCCATCTTGACATTTTTGACAAAGCATGAATGTGATGGACGAACTGGAAGTTGCAAGATAGATGTAGAAAGGTTTGTCACTTTGTAGAGGATAAACTATTGGTAGTTGGGCCAACTCTTGTTTTATGTTTTCAAATGCTTCTTGGCATTGTTGGGTCCATTGGAAGTGTACATTCTTTCATAATAGATGTTGCATGGGACTCAACTTATCTGTTAGCCTTTCCATAAAGAGTCTAATGAATTGTAGCCTACCTTGGAGGTTGCGTAGTTCGGTAAGGTTTATTGGTGGTTGCATATTGGTTATCACTTTAACCTTATCAGGGTCTACCTATATCCCTATTTCGAAAACTAGGAAACCAAGAATTTTTCCCATTTTAACACCGAAGACACACTTTTTTGGGTTGATCCTAAGGTCATATTTGAGACAACGTTTAAGCACTAAGTCTAAATATTTTGCATGTCGTTCAGTTTTTTTAGATTTGACTGCTATATCATCAACATAATCATTGAGAAAATTGAGCATGTAGTCACTAAATATGTATGTCATTGCTCGTTGATATGTAGCACCTGCATTCTTAAGGCCAAATGGCATCATCGTGTAACAAAATGTCCACCAAGGTGTCATAAAAGTTATCCTAACTTGATGCTCTGGATTAATTCTTATTTGATTGTAGCCCGAAAATCCGTCCATGAAGGAAAATAGTGCATGCCGAACAGTCATGTCAATAAGTTGATCAATACTAGGTAACAGGAAATCATCTTTTATAGTGGCTATATTGAGATCATGGAAGTCAATGCATATGCGTATACTACTGTTCTTCTTGGGGACTACAACAATGTTTGATACCCAATCAGAATAGTCGATGGCTCGGATGAAACCGGCTTGGTATAGTTTTGTGATCTCAGTGCAAACTGCTAATGCCACTTCGGGTCTAACCTTTCGTGCTTTTTGCTTTACTGGTTTAATTTTTTCATCAAGAATAATGTTATGTTGGATGATCCGGGGATCTAGTCCTGGCATGTCTGTATGTGACCATGTGAATGTTTTTATGTTGTCTTTTAAAACTTGAGTGATGTCACCTACAAGTTGCGGATCTAGTAAGGCACTTAATTTCAAGGTCTTGGCTTCGTCATTGACTATGGTAATGGGGATTTCAACTAGAGGATCTTTAGTGATATTGTTAGCTTCTAGGTCTAGAGTTTTAGCTACGTTTTTAGGCTAGTCTAACATTTCTTCAGTGGAGGCTATCACGTCGGTATAGGTGGATGGATTTAGATCCAATGACTCTGGGTGGATCGCTCTTTCTACATATCCGTATGATCCATTGAGAGACAATACTGAGAGGATGTTTTTGGTGGCCATGATGCTTGCTCCTACCAATTAAAACATGAGTGAAATAAGAGACACTCCCTTAGTAGGAGAGTTACAAAGTGTAAAAAAATATAGGATAGCTAGTTTGGTGGAATGTATAAAGACTGATGTAATGGCCTGAATTTTAATTGTGGTATAAAATGGTTGAATTGTTATCTTTATGTTTCATGTAAATATTTTTGTCATTTTTCATGTTCTTTTTATTGTTTTTCTTTGTTTTATAGAGTATATGTGTGCAACTAAATGTAACATAAATTTTTAAAATGTAAAGCAAGATGTAAGGTAAATATTTGGAAAAGAAAGCAACGATCGTGCAAGAATCTAAATCGTAACTTGTAACCTATAAGCAAAAATTCAATGTAAAATGATGAGATTTCATAAATCTGTAATTTGTTGGCTCTAGTTTAAAGCCGTTTCAGGCTTGGTACATTAGTTTAAAGTCTTGATGGACTATTGCATGTGTTGTTAAAGAAAGGATTACCAGTTTTATGCCATAGCGAGCGAAAGGTAGTAATGCTTTCAAGAAATTTTAAACAGAACCGGCCATTTCTAACCGTGGCTAGTTTAATGTCATTGCAGAAGTTTGTTGGCATTTTTAACGTCATACCAGACATGTCGTAGTTTAATGTCATTTCGGAAATTCGTAGTTTAACATCATTTCGAACAGTTCGTAATTTAACGTCATTTCACAAAGTTCGTAGTTTAACGTCATTTCGGACAGTTCGTAGTTTAACATCATTTTGGACAATTCATAGTTTAACATCATTTCGGACAGTTCATAGTTTAACGTCATTTTGGATAATTTGTAGTTTAGCGTCATTTTAGACTATTCGTAGTTTAATGTTATTTCAGACAATTTGTAGTTTAACGTCATTTCGGACAGTTCTTACTTTAACGTCATTTCAGATAATTCGTAGTTTAACATCATTTCAGACTGTTCGTAGTTTAACGTCATTTCAAACAATTCGTAGTTTAACGTCATTTTGGACAGTTCGTAGTTTAATGTCATTTCGAACAATTCGTAGTTTAATGTCATTTCGAATTGTTTGTAGTTTAACGTCATTTTGGACAATTCGTCTCATTCGTTCTAGTTGTTGAGTTTCTTCTTGATCTTTTGTAACTTAACGTGTGCGGCTGGGTGTATGGGTATGATCTTATATTCACCTTCCCCTTCATCGGTGATGTCAAAGGGTAGTTCTGACCAAGAAACATCAGTAAGAATGGCTCCTATGTCTTTGTCTTCTTTTGTTTCTTCAATGCTAGTTGGATTGTGAGTCAACGTTGGGTTCACATATTGATGTATGTTCATGGTTTCTTGTTTAGGCTTAATGAACTCAATTTCTGACCCTTGACCTACCTCAAGGTATGAGAAAGTGATCGATGTTGTTGTATCCCCATGTATGATGATCTCACCTCCCTCGTAAGGTAGGTGTATCTCCTGATGGATTGGTGAAGATACAGCTTTAAGTTGAGCTAGCCAAGGATTTCTTAGGATCAGATTAAATCCTAGCATTTCATCAACCACTCTGAATTTAGCTAATGTAGGGAATTGGTCTCCAGCTATGAAATCTAAGGTAACCATGCCTTTCACTCCCACACGGGAACCACTAAAAGATCTCAAGAAAGAGGTTGTTGTGGGCTATACTTGTTCAGTGATTCCCAATTTCTCAATGATGGAAAAAGGTATTACATTTTTTGTCACACCATCATTGACATGCATCCTATGTATTTTGAAATGATCAACCTGTATTGTTATAAACATAGAGGCCATGGTGATTTCCCCTGTTTTCTCATCTAGCTTAATGTCTTTAACATGGAACTCTAGGGATGTGGTCTTCAATTTCTTAAGTTGTGGGGATAATACTGCATAAATGGATGGTTCATCTGTAGGAAGATCCTCACTAAGAGGAATTGAAGTTAGCATCTATACGAGAGCCTTTCGATGTACTAGTGAAGTCATTACTAGGTCATACAAACATAGAGAAGTATTATTTTGTTTTAAGGGTTATGTGACCTAGGTCAATGCACTTACTAGGTCTTTACCATTTGGAACATTCTTATCCATAGAGATTTGGTCCATTTGACCCAGTATTCATATTTCTTATGGAGGGGGTTTTTACGTTAGTAGCTAATGATGCTGAGTTTCAGATATGACTTGTGACATCATCTTTGCTTTGGTGACTTGTACTAGGCTCATTAATGGATGGACTCATGGGAACAATGTTTAGCGATGTAGGCTTTGGTAGTCCTAATTCATTTCAATGGTTTTCTTGCTCCATGTGCTCTCTTTTTTCTCTTTCCAGGCACTCTCTTATTAGCCTATTGGTAAGACGTTCTCGCAAAGGTCATCGAGAAGTGGAGGTGGGTTGTGTGCCAAGGTGTTTTGGAACTTGGATCACAAAGGGAATGGGTCAGTTTTTAGATGATATGTTTGTTGTGGCAACTAAAGGAGGTATGCGAATGACGAATGGTCTTTGTGGTGCGGGAGATGTGCGGATGATGAAAGGGGCTAGAGGAGATGTTGGGGTAGCTGTGTTTTCTGCAGGCCTCTAAATCACAAAAGGTCCTCGTGGAACGTCTTGTCTATTTTCCACATGGATACTATTAATCACATATGGTGCATCATTGGCGTTGAGATGATCCTTGTAGACCCCCATGGATTGGTTTTGAGGTCTTACTAGGTTCGCCTCATCGAATACTACTTCGCCCCTATCAACCATGCATTGTATGTCTTGTTTCAACGTAAAGCAGTAATCAGTTTCATGTCCGGGTCATTGGTGATACTTGCAAAATCTATCCAAGCTAAAGCCTTTTGGAATAGGAGGTTCTTAGTTGTTTCTAAGGCTAGATTTTTGGTTAATTCGCAAAAGCGATCATGTCTTTGTGAGGCCATAGGAGACATTTGTTTGTGTTGAATTAGCTTGGCCTTTAGAAGTTGATCAAGTAGTTGTGAAGGCTTCATGGGAAATGGTGTGTATTGAGCTGGGTCTTTCCTTTCGAAGGTACGGGCATGAGCTGTGTTGTTGTTTCTATTTGAGGAATTTTTAGGTGTATGAGTAGGTGTTGTTCTCTCATAGTTGTTTGGGATAGCGGGTTGTTTTCCCTGAGCCACTGCTGCTACCGTTGTTTTGGATTTATCTTTTCTCGTGTGTTGGATCCTAAAGGTTGAGTAGGTTGGGTCATTACCTGTTTATGTAGCCTCTTCTATGTCTTTAATTTGTACAAATTCCTGACTCAGAGTACGAGGTTTTAGATAATAAAGCTTTGATTTAATGAAGTCATTCATGACCGACTTAAGGATGGTAAGTAAATATGTTTCAGGAATAGGTTCATGAAGTTCATTCAGGGTGGCACTCCATCTTTGGATAAACTTCTATGCTGGCTCTAAAGGCACTTGTTTAATTTGGTTCAGGCTATCTAACGTGGCTTTAGGTTTTAGATTGTATTTGAAACGGGTGACAAATTGGTGCAAAAAATATTTCAGAGAAGATATGGAACTATGGGGTAAGGCTCAATACCAGTCTAAGGCTTTTCCGGTTAAGGACATTACAAACACTTGTAAAATTACATGGGGCCATGCTTGAAGTAAAAGGCTTTTGGTTCTGAATGTCACTAGGTGGGCATTTGGGTCTCCTTCTTCATTGTACTTGGTTACTTGAGGTAATGAGACTCCTTTTGGCAAGGTCAAGGGTGGAACTGAGGAGTCAATTAGGTCAACTTGATAGAAATCTAGTACCTTGACTTCCTCATTGTTGAAAGTTTTAAGGAGTTATAATTCTTCTACCAACGAGTGCATCATTTTTTGTGTGTCTGCCCATTCTTGGGTGGTAGGCAAACCAGTGGATTGCACAAATTATGGATGATAATGGTTTAATTGTTGCATTGGAAAGGGAGGTTGTTGGGCTGATATTGGTTGTAGTGGGATAGTATTCTGGATTGAGACTATAGCCAGTGGAACCCACTGCCCAGCCACAGGTTGTGAGGTAACACCGTAAACATGTTGGGTTGGGGTAATCAATGGTGCCCCATGAATTTTCACCTGGGGTATGTAATGGGTGGATGTGGAAGTTGGTATGACTGATGGCATTCCAATTACTTAAGGTTGGAAGATTGACCCTGTGTTGGTTTGGGGGAGTTGTTGGGAATGTACTGGTGGAGGAATGATGGAAGTGGATGTATCAGAGTGAATGTTGTTGAGCATGGAGAAGATAGAAATGGAATGGGGAACAGGTGCTCAAGTGTTTGCTAATGAAAAAGCAAATACAGTTTCTTCCAGGAAAGGATGGAATAATGAGTTTTTTTGGGCATGGGGACTAATGGTATGGTATGATTCTCCATGTTCAAATTAGGCTGCAAAGTCATCTTTGAATTATCTAGGTGCGAATTACACTGAATTCGGCTTTGAAATGGATGCATTTTTAATATTCATACAGATAAATTATACCCACACATATTGAAAATTTATCTAGGTGCGAATTATAGTGAATTCGGCTTTGAAATGGATGCATTTTATGTGTTTTTGTTAAAAAAAACACTGTAGCGGTACTGTAGCAGCATAAAACACTCTAGAAGCGTGAGCACTATAGCAGCGTAAACACTGTAGCATCATGAGCACTATAGCAGCGTAAACACTGTAGCAGCATGAACACTGTAAGCATTGTAGCAGCATGGTTTTAGCACTTGGTTTGGGCAATGTTTTAATAGGTAACGTGATCAGCGTTTTGATTAAATAGAAAATAAGTTTGGCCCTCCTTCTAGCACCAAAAACTGTATTAACCTAAATCGTTGGTGTGAGGTTGGAAGGGAAATAAACACCGAGAGATCGTCGGGCAGCCACAGCTGACCCTACATTCGCTTGAGGGTAAGCTGGAAAATGGAACAAAGGTAGAGTGCCTTGGATGGTTTGCATGCAAATCAACCAAGGACTTCCTTGAGCGTAAGCTACAACTAGCGCTGGGGTTATCGTGAACAACGTAAATGGGATGTAAACGGAATGCAAATGACACAAAATGTAAACATAGTGTACCAAATTACAAATAAAGCGTAGACAAAACTATATTGTAAACAAAGCATAAATAGAACTAAAAAATGTAAATGGAAGGCAATGAACTATATTGTATTGTTTAATAAAAAGATATGCACCAGTTAAAGTGTAGCTGCATGTGTGGATGGCAGGTCAAGCACTAAGCCTTGGGATGATGTCTAAAGTGATGATGCGATGATGTGATGTGATGAACATGAGAAATACTTGGATGCCAATAGTCAGATGTGCCAAGCACCCAAGGATTGTAGGTTCTTTACTTTCTCATAATCGCCAATCTCTCCAATTTCCAACCCCGATTTATGTGAATTGATAGGGTATTTATAGGGTTGGGCCGGGCTTCGGCATAAAATTCCAGAATGGAATCAACAGCTGAGAGATGAGAGGAGAGTGGATCTTGTGACATGTATCCAATGGACAGTTGTGCTAGGGTTGGATGTGTGCTGGCGAGAGTTGGATGTGTGTCAGACAGTTGTGCACGAGTTGGATGTGTGTTGGCAAGCTACATTCTTGACCAGATACATTGCATTTTACAATTTATGGGTTATTCAAGCACATAAAAGTACATTTAATTTAAACATGAGGGCCTGACATCCGACACATGTGGATTTACAATGAAATGTACAACAAGAGAAATTCAACCCCTTCTTGCTTGAAACTTCTTTGTCCCTGAGTCTTTCTAAAATTTTCTAGAATTTTCTAGAAGTTGCTGATGCCAAGAATTTTCTGCCATTTTCTAAAATTTTTCTAGAATTTTGTGGAAGTTGTTGATGAATAGTGTCGACTTAATGAATACTGTTTTATGCCGTGAATAGTGTTCATGCGATGAATAGTATTTTACGCTATGAACAGTGTTCACTTGATGAATAGTGTTTTATGTTGTGAATAGTATTCATGTGATGAATAATGTTTTACGTTGTGAATAGTGTTCACACAATGAATAGTGTTTTACGCTGTGAATAGTGTTTTATGTGGTGTAGCGTAAGAAAATGTAGCCTTAGTGTAATGAATAGTATTTTTACGCTGTGAATAGTGTTCACGTGATGAATAGTGTTTTACGTTGTGCAACGTAAGAAAATGTAGCCTCAATGTAATGAATAGTGTTTTATGCTGTGAATAGTGTTCACGCGTTGAATAATGTTTTATGCTATGAATAGTGTTTTACGTGGTGCAGTGTAAGAAATTGTAGCCTCGGCGTAATGAATAGTATTTTACGCTGTGATTAGTGTTCATGCGATGAATAGTGTTTTATGCTGTGAATAGTATTTTACGCTGTGCAGCGTAAGAAAATGTAGCCTCAGCATAATGAATAGTGTTTTACACTATGAATAGTGTTCACGCAATGAATAGTATTTTATGCTGTGAATAGTGTTCACGCAATGAATAGTGTTTTACGTTGTGCAGCATAAGAAAATGTAGCCTCAGCATAATCAACTGAAAACACCTCATTTAAGGCCTGAATTTTGATTTTCTGGAGGCTGGGAGCTGGTGGGGATCTTGGTGAAGGTCATGGGAGGTCCTTATGCTTGATTTCAGCCTGTTTTGACTCAGTTTCAGGGCCCCAAATGTTGGTGATGCTGATCCTTACGCTGTGTAGCGTAAACACAGCGTAAGCACATTGTACTTAGCCAAAATTCCACTTTTGACCTTGAAACGGGTGATCCTTGATGCCGAGACTTGCTGTCGTGATTTATGGGCCCCAGGGGAACCTTGCTTGCTCCATGGTGGGCTGCTTGAAGCCATTTCATAGGCTCTAAAGTTGTTTGGAAGTGTTGCTAAAATTTTTGTGGTGTTTCAAACAGCTCTTCCAAAGTTGAAATGGATGAGCGTGGTAACGCACGGTACCAATCCAGAGCTTTCCCAGCTAAGGACATGGCGAAGACACAGATAATTGTATGCACCCATTGCTGTAGCAGCAGAGACTTGGACCAAAAAGTAACAAGATGTGCATTAGGATCCCCTTCCCCATCGTATTTCGTGAAGTGCGGGAGGGACATCCCATGTGGTAATGTTAAAGAAAGTATTGTGGGGCTGATAGGGTCAACTTGATAAAAATCCATGACTTGGACTGTATTAGCCCTAGCAGCCTTGAGGCATTTTATCTCTTTAGTGAGGGTCTGGATGACCTAAAATGCTTGGTCCAGACTCAGTGATGTCGTAGAAGGTTGAGGAACTACAGAAGTAATTCCCATATGCGGCATGGTGGCGGTGGGGGGTTGACCCATCAACGGTGCCATTGGGATCGCCCCCGCTAAAGATGTGGTTTGCATTGTCCACCACTTGGTGGGTGGTATTGTCGAAGCGATAATAGTGGGTTGAGTCACCAGATAAACCGTTTGGGTTACCGGTGGGACAGAGCATGGCCCCATGCCAGGATGTACCATTTTCAGGGTTGGGCTGATCTGAGGGCGAACGTAATGAGACATCTATGATGGTTGTAGAATAGACGAAGAGGCAAATGGGGCCCACCATGTGGATGGGTTGGGGCCGGCCATAATGGGTGGAGCCGACGTGAATGAGGCGGTAGTTGCGTATGCTTACGGAGTTGGCATAGCATGTACATGTGGTAGGGCAACCGCGGTTGGTAGATGCTACCTTGCAGGGGTCGGCTATCAGACAGCCTATGGTTAGAAAGTAACCGTGAATGGAACAGGCACAATAGGAGAGAGCGGGCATTGAGACACCGTGCAAGTGGTGTGGTTTTCCACAGCAACCATGGCCCTGGGTTGTGGGAGAGTGGGCATAATGACAAAGGGAGCATTAGTAGATGTTGGTTTGGCCCAAAGGACTAGGTAGAATGGAAAGGAGTGGGGTCAATTGGGCCTCCCTCATCTGATTGGGCATCAAGTTCCTCTTGAACATCTTGAAAGGCATCCTCTTGATTGGACGCTGTGTCCTGTTGCTCCCTTAGCCTAGCCAGCTAAATTAGTTAGTCTAAAAGCCTTTGGTATGTTTGCGTTAAAGGTAGAGAAATGCTGGGGGTAGGAATAAATTCTTTTCCGTTACAATAGGTGAATTCAAAGCTACATTTTCTTTGATTTTGTGTAAATCTAAGGGCAGGTTTGCCTGCACCTTCACGTAAAGGAAAGTATAATGCTCATGTTGCTGGGCTAATCTCTTTGGTCCTTGGTTCTGGATTCTGAGAGATCAGCAGGTCTCTTGCATCGGATTCAACAATTGCTCAGCACCAGTAGTGCCTTGAGCCATAATGGGAGCTCCAATGTCGAAGGGGACTTCCACGTTGAAAGCATTGGCAGCAGTATTTGCAAATGCCATTGTCAAGCAAGTAATTATGCAAATAGCTATGTAAAGAGAAGAAACTTATGTGAAAAAGATACAACGGTTATGCAACAAGATGCTGATGAGTAAGAAAATCTGAGAACAGCAAAAAAGAAAAGAAGGCTTTATGTTTTTCCAGGTTCCCGAGGAACCATCGAGGTGACCGATCCACACCACACAAGGCATAAACAACCACATATGGGTGTCACATTTACACAAGTATGCAATAGGATGCAAAGCACATGCAAAACTACTGTAAGACTAGAAAGCTAGCTAGCTACCACAAAGGCTTTATGTCTCACAGGATCCCCGAGGGACCGTCGAAGTGACCACCCTGTACCGCACGAGGTAGGGTATGGAACGCATGAAAAACTACTGTAAGATGGGTAAGCTAACTGGCTAGTTAAAGCTCTAGGTCTCGCTAGATCCCTGAGGGACGATCGAAGTGACTGCTCTATACCACAGGAGGTGGGGTACAGAATGAGTGGAAGATCATGAGATAGGTAAGCTAACTAGCGTACACGTAGGCTTTATGTCTCACAAGGCTCTAGGGGAACCATCAAGGTAACCGTCTTGCACCACACGTGATGGGGTGCAAGACACATGTAAGACTACCATAAACACGCTAGTTTTCAGGCAACCAGAGGTTTTGTATTTTGTGGGGCTCCCAAGGAATCGTTGAGGCGACCAATCTACACTGTATAAAGTGTAAATAACCACGGGGGTATCACATCCACCCTTATGCATATCAGGATGTAGAAGGCGCATAGAACTACTATGACACATAGAAAAGGCATCAGAAGGCCCTTCTTCTAGTACCATAAAACTGTAGCGACCAAAAACGTCAGTAGCTGGAAAACACTGAGAGGTCGGTGGACATGATAGTCTCGACCCTATATCCATGGAAGGGCTATGCTGGGAATGTGTGTGGATATGGGGCACCTTGAACGGTTTTGTTGATCAAACAGGGACTTACGTCGACATCTATATAGCCTTTTACAACATAAATAGTGCGAAATGTGAGATAATGCTTGGAAATAAATGAAGCAGGAGAGAAATCATAAAAAAATGCAACAATAATATGAAATGATGCTTAAAGTGAATTAGACAGAAAATGATGCGAAACGAGACAACAAGTAAGAAATAGAGTAAAGTATAGTTAGAAACATGCACCACTCCAAAGCTACAAACTTGCTCAATCAAGGTGGATACAATTGGTCGCATAGCGTGACAGAGTGGAAGAGTCTCAAGAGTAACCAAGGTATGTTGAGTAGAGAGAGCTATGTGTTCGAGTGCGGCTTTGGGCACACACAATGAAGGATTTTACCAAGGTGGTAGAAATGAAGACAGGACTCCACGCTAGCAGCTTCAGAATTTCAAAGTTCCCACCCTTGGAAGCTGTTTTCTTCAAGAGAGAGGTCAATTCCTTTTCAAAATTATCAACCTTTAGGAATTTCCAAGGGAGAGAGAGAGAGAGAGAATACAAGCTGGGAGAGCCTTTACATGCTGTTTACTAGGGTATTTATAGGACCAAGGACGTGCGAAAGGGATGGTTTGAATGCTACATGCCTTGAGCTTTTGCTGTCTTGCTGGCACCACTTGTGTTTTTATTGTGACTGTTGGACCTACATGACCATTGCGATGCGAACCTATATGCAATAACTGCAATCCTACTATGCCATAATTATACTGTCAATGTTTGGGGGCATGTGCCAACGGTTCGATTAGGTGAGGTGCATTGATGTCACTCAACCACCTGCATACCTTGCTATGCTTTATGACGTAGCATGATTTGCGTAGCCATAACACTTTGTCACGCATTCTGGTATGTGTCACATGCTTGCTACATTATGCTATGCTACGTAGCGTAACGACCAACTTTAGTTAGAAAAAGCTTTGTTGATTTGCAAACCTTGTCTTCTGCGATGCAAGTCTTGTGAACTTTGTTGACTCTTCCTTTCAAACTGCCTTCTGTCTCTTCCACAGGATTGCTACACCTTGCTGCAACATGTAGCTCAACGTAGCATAGTAGCAAACATGGTCCACCACTTCCTGACGGTAAGGGATGTCATTGCAGAACTCGAAATTGGGCGAGGGGAGTGGTTAATTAAGTTGTTTCCATGCTATGCTTGTGACGTCGTGTAGCGTAGTACTTCATTCCACCATCGTCTTCTGAAGCTTGCTATGCTACATAGTGTAGCATAGTGTGGCTGACTTCATGACTTAGAAAAGTTGCTGAACTATTTTTTACACATCCAGAATGCTATTGCCAACTCTATATGCCATTTCTGGGCAGGCTTTCAATTGGGCAAACTACTTTGATGGACAGGCAAGATGACATAGAACCTATTGACACCTAAAGTAGAAAATTTTCCAAACTGGTCAACCCGAACATAGAGCATTCTTCTCCTGGAGAACTTCCATAGTGTTGCGCAGATTGCAAGGCCTAGTGAAGCCAGGATGACCTCATATTTTTTGAGGTGTTTCACTGACTATAAAACATAAAAATGATATAAATTAGACACCTTAGTTACACTTAACCATACAAACATATATCACAAGTGTAATTGGGAGGACAATGATGAATCTTAAGGCTAGATTCACTTCCTAAAGGGCTAGTGCATTAGAAATGATAAATTCCATAGAATTCGAATAAATCGTGCAATGCTTTGTGATTCGTATGGTTGGATATAGGGGTACTTGGCCACTCATCATTAACACCATTGCTAGGGACTTTGTTTGTGGAATGTGTGCAGTTTAGGTTTAAGTGAATACCATTATATCATTGTAATAACCTAAAGGTCAATATCATTTCCACTATGCATAAAAAATTATAAAAACACTAACAATTTTATTTTTTTTTTCAAAATTTCTTCTTCTTCTTGCAAGCTTGAAGATACTAAACCATTGGTTCCATAGGTATGCAAGGTTGTATACACTCATCCAAATGAGTTTGTGCTGAATTTCACCTTCATCCTACATTAGGATGAATAGATGTAATGGTGTGATATGGAGGGTAACGTTATATTTCCACCCAATAGATATGTACCCAAAATGCTATTTCAAACATCTTGTATCCAAGCAGATAGTGCCTGAAATTCTTTAGACCATACACCACCATCATTAGTTTTTTCTCTATTCTAATGTATTTCAGCTATGCACACAAAATGCTTCAACTTGCATAGTGGATGTAATATGGATGTTCCTTGTCATCCAATTACATAAGCGTAGTCCCCAAGGCATAATTTGATGCATCTGTCATGACATGAAATGGTATAGACCAGTCTAGTTCTTGTAGAATTGGATTTTCTACAAATTTCTTCTTTAGCTATTAGAATGTATTTTCACATTCTTTAGTCCAAGCAAATGGAGCATCTTTGTTTGTTAGCTCGACCAATGGTTTTGCGATATTAGAGAAATTTTATATGAATCTTCAGCAATAACTAGTATGTCTAAGAAATGACCAAACATCTTTTATAGTTCTTAGTTGATGGATAATTCCATGGATGACCCTAAGCTTTTTAGGGTTGACTTGAATTCCTACTTGTATAATTCTATGCCCCAACATAATACCCTCTTGGACCATCAACTGGCTCTTTCGCTAATTGAGCCAAAGATTAGTCTCCACACATCTTTTGAGTACTTGCTCAAGATGGTCTAGGGCTTTCTCTAATGTAGCCCTATAGGTGGAGAAGTCATCCATGTATACTTTCACCTTGCTACTAATCTACTGCTAGAAAATACTCAAGACCATGTGTTGGAATGTGGTAGGGGCATTGTATAGGTGAAAGGGCATCTTCAATATGTAAAAGTCCCTTATGGACTCATGAATGTTGTTTTAGCTTAATCCTCTAGCATGATCTAGATTTGGTTTTAGCCACTAAAAATATCTAGACAACTATAATAGGAATACCTAGAAATGGTGTCCAACACCTGATCCACAAATGGAAATGAAAAGTAATCTTTCAATGTTTCCATATTCAATAGTTGGAAGTTGATGCAGACTTGCCACTTGCCACCTTTCTTTGGCACAATCATGAGTGGGATAACCCACTCACTATTTACAATGAAATAGATAAACCCTACCTTAAGGAGTTGTTTTATTTCTTCTTTGACAAACTTCAATTTGGGATTTCACAGCTGCTACAATTGTCTCTTTGGCTTCATAGCTAGAACAATGTAGATATAATGCTAGCATATCCTAGAATCAATCCCTATGAGTGCAGGATATGACCAAGTAAAGGTTGTTGGCCATCTGCTGATCACATTTAGTAGCATCTCCTTTTGTTCAAGAGCAAGATTTGCATTAATTATTACCAACTTCCCATTTTTCAGGAATGCATATTCCATGCTAATAGGTTGAGTTTTCAACTCAAGGGCTATTATTTAAAATTTTTAAGAATTTCCAACTCTTTCCAATTGGTATTTTCAATTTCATCAACAAAATTTTGATGATAAACTTGCTCTAGTTCATTCATGCCTTCCATGTAAGCACATGTTAGGCTTTTAGCAGGTTCCATGTAAAGTGTGCTACTTCCCATATCAACTATTAGCCACTAGGTGCCCTTCTACTTTGTGGCTATTCCGTATAGGCACTTTTAAATTTTAGATATATTAGCATATGAAGTGCATGCTTTGATATATACATTATTAATGATCCATAGTTTCTACACATAGTTGCACCCTGTATCACTATACATGATGCATGAAACTTTCTCCTTCTTAATCTTTCCAAATGCATTTTCTTAAAGATTTCAAGGGAAAGATCTTGAATCCTAAATTATGCATCAACAATGCTCAACCAAGCCCTTTGCATGATGATTGATAAGTCCCCCATGTAATTTTTGACTTGGATTACTAGGAAATTGGTGGGGTTGGAACATTCACAAATGGTGGTCATAATGTCCTCCACTAGTACTAGGGGAATAGTCATGGATTGATCAGCCAACTCAAGATAGATGTTGCTCTTCTTAAGTGGAGGTAGGCTCTAGGTTTTATACATCTCATGGAAAATTATATTAACACCAAAACCTGAATCCAAAAGAGCCTTTCAAGGATCATTCATAGTGATTTGAAGATAAATAAGGGAACTTCAAAGATCAAATAGTTTCTTAGGAAGGTGGTCAGCCTTTATCCAATTGGTTATTGCATGGACTAACATAATAGTATGTACTTTGGGAGGTGTTTGTTTTGAAGGGGACTCAAATGAATTAGATGCAAAGGGAGATGGAGAAGTAGGGTGCCAGTTGTAGGTGTATGTGAGGGTTTAGTTAGGCTCTTGGTTCAAAAGAAAGGTCTTTTTAGTAATCTAGATTTTGAGCCACTCAACTAAGGAGCTAGTTTTAAATTAACAACTTTCACTATGTTGCATTATTATGGCTGGGATGGAATTTCTCCTTACATTGATGAAGCATTTAGTAACTAGGTTAAGGGTGGAGGGACATATGTAGAAGGATGAGGAGGGTAATATGAATGTGTGAAGTCCCCTCTAGTAGATGGAAAATGAGTTCTATAATACTTTGAAATATAGTAGTGATGTTGGAAGGTGGTGTTACTAGAAGAGTCATGTAGAGACATGGGTTGTTGAACATAGTACCCATATGGATTTGGTTACTGGTAAGGGTACTGCTGCCACTGGTTCTACGACTCATATGATTGTGGTGGAGCTTCACTTGGATAGTAGGTTTATTATTGGTGGAACTGCCTAGGATTACCTTGAGGATATGGCAATCTTCTAGGTGCTTGCCTCCTTGCTAATCTAGGATTTAACACATACACCTCAGATTCCTACAAGTGTAACACAATGGAGCAACATCCCCTAGGATGTTCATAATGCTAGATGTCACACCCATTGTCATAACCTAATTTAGTCTCTACAACTTCTTCTATTGTAGTAGCTTTGCCATTGCCCCTTTGGTAGGCACATTTAGCTTCTTTCTGCCTCTAGCAATCATGATCAATACTCTACTCTCTTAATTCTTCTATGATTTTTTGAGCAGTTTGAAATTTTTCATCCTACAAATCCCATGCTTTATCTACCTTAGTTGAAATTTTAGACATAGATTTTTGGATCTGCAAGGTCTTTCTATTCACCACCTCATCAAGTGATGACTCCTCCTCACTATCACAAAAGCAAACTTTCCTCTTTTAGAGGGAAGGATTCCTATTATATCTTTTTTGCAATTTCTTGTTTTCATAGCTATCCTTCTTCTTTTTCTACATGCTCTATTAGCCTTTGAATTTGATGGGCTTTTAATTCTAATAGTCTTCCTTGGGCATAGACCATAAGAGTTTTTCTCATTTCTAATCTAAGTCCATCTATGATGTGGTGAAGTTGTTTCCACTGAGAATAGCCATGGCCAAGGCATTGGTGTATGAGAGAATAGTATTTACCCATGATGGTTTCCAAGGGTTCATGTGTTTCTTGCTTCCATCCTTGGATCTACCTTCTCAAATTAGACACTCAGGAGTATATCTAATATTTATCATTGAACAACTTTTGCATTATACTCCACTTGTAGATGGATTTTGAATCCAAGGATAGATACCAGCTTTTTGCTTCCTCAATGAGTGTCCTATGAAATAGCTTTAATTTCCACCAATAATTTTCAATATTCTATAAGGCACAAGCATCATGAAAATCTTAAATATGTGCGTGTAGATTAGATTTATATCCTCCCTCAATCAAGGGATATTTTTCATGTCAATTCAGTTGATCCAACTATATTTCACATGCCCCGTTGAGATTTTAACTATCTCTGTAGTATTCAACATGCTTTGAGTTTCCAGTTAAAACACCCTAAATTTTCAAGGCATTCTTTCTTCACCAGGTCTGTGTAGTTCAAGCAACATCATGTCACTTTGGTAAGAAATGAATACCCTAAGTTTAGGCTATTCATTTTGGCAAGTTTTCTACCTAGGTAATTCATCCAACTGACAACCTACTCAGAAATGATGTAGAGAGTTGTCAGCGGTGCTCAAGACACATGAAATAGTTTGGAAAGTTTTCTAGACAAGGAGTTTGATACACTATGCTATGCTTTGTAGCATAGCAAGCGTCGGGAGACAGTTGTTTAGGCAATCAACTAGAAATTTGTTGCAAGATAAGCTGCTATGCTCTGCTACCCTACGCAGCATAGCACAACATAGCGAGATCAAGGTAGAGAGGCTCAGCTTACTCAGTGATTTCAATTACACTTAGTTAGCACCTTAGAGTAGCATTCCAACTTATCCAGATTCTTATTGATAAAATAAAACACCTCAAGGATGTTGGGTCTGACACAGTACAAGTCATGGACTTTTACCAAGATGACCCTATTAGCCATGGAATCCTTGGACTAACACTACCCCTAGGGATGTCCCTCCCTCACTTCACAAAATAAAATAGTGAGGGGGACCCCAATGCACATCTTGTTACCTTTAGTTCTGAGTCCCTACTGCTGCAACAATGGTCACACATGATTATCCATGTTTTCTCCATGTCCCTGACGAGAAAGGACTTGGACTAGTACCGTGCCCTGCCACGCTCCTCCATATCAACCCTAGAGGATCTTTTGACCTTGTTCGTAACCCACTTTAAGTATAAGTTGAAACCATAAATCATGTTGGATCAGTTGATGAGTGTGAAGTAGAATCCTTTGGAACTAGTCAAGAAGTTCATCCAGTGTTGGAGTGCAATCCTTAATGAAATTCGTGAGCCCATCGCGGAGGCCCACCTATTGGCCATCTTTAAGGATGCAGTGAATGACTTTATCAAGTCTAAGCTATACTACCTCACCCCTCACACTCTTAGTTAGGCCTTTGCTCAGACTAAGAGCATACAGGATGTAGGTAAGGCGAGAAAAGACCTAACCTATGTTTCTTACAAGAACACCTTTGCAAAGAAGAACAAGGGTAAGGCTACAATAGCCACAGTGGCCGTTGTGGAAAACAAGGCCAAATACAAACCTAATAACAACGGTAACAAGAACAACAAAAAATATGCTACACCCATAGCTAACCCCACGTCCAAGTAGGGCAACATAGCACTACCTTCCACACCTACATTTGAGACATATGTGCCACCAAAATCAAAATTTGAGCATAAAGATCACTCAAAGTATACCCCGCTACCTATCAAGCTTTCAGATCTTTTGAAGTAGCTATTGGTAGTAGGGTACATCCAACACAAGCAGATGTCCGAAGAGGGAGTCAAGAAACATTAGCACTACTGCAAGCTCCTTAGGAATCCCTCTTTGGCCTCGCCCAATGAGCCCCAAGTTCCTAAGGATTTTGGGCTAGATCGATTTTGTGACAACCAACAATAGTGTGGTCACAACATAGATTACTATCTGGCATTGAAGGATGACATCCAAAGGATGATTCATCAAGGAAAACTAGTGTTAGGAAAAAGTAACCAAGTACATCTTGAGAATCAATCTCTACACATCTATACTGATCCTCTCAATTCCAACAACGTTAGTTACGTCATCAACACCATCAACATTAATAGTAACCTTAGACTGCCCCAACAGCCGTTTGTGGTCCACATGCCTCAGCATAGCGCACTAGCACCACTAGCGACTAATCAAAGCCTGTAGTAGCCATTTGTCCTGAGAGCCCCTCCGCAAGCATCTGCCACCATGCCATCTATTAGCAAAACTACACCACCCTGCCCATTATCATCATTAGCTCTGTTTGTCATCAAGGGGCCAACTCCTTCAATAGCCCATGTCCCACATAAGACAGCTACACAACCTTCTAGTCCTAAAAATTAAGAAGTGTGTTTCATAGGTGAGACATCGAGGGGAAGTACCTCCATGGGTATTTACAAGCCTACATCTTCACCCCCTGCATCTACACCCTTTTCACCAAAGAGGGACGTTTCTACAACCACATAGTCCACACTGCCCCATCAAAAAGGGTCTGAACCCATACCCAAAACTTCCCCTCCTTGGAAAATCCATCTTCTGGGATGAATAGAAGAGGAGAAGGGTAGTAAATAGGGGGGTGGCTAGGATCTCTTGAGTGCTCTCACTTAGGTCAAGCAAGCTCTAAAAAAAAATAACACTACATTGAGCTTGTACAACCTAATCATGATGTCTGTCCTGCACTATGAGGCTTTGATCTGCATGTTGATGGTGATTCCGGTCAATGAGGACATACCAGAGGAAGAGGAAGTGATCCAGTCAGTCATGCTTCCCTCTGTGCCTACAGAGCCAAAGCCATCCCAACTAACTTTCTACTATGAATCCATTAGGGAAGACCTTGAAAGGGGTTAGGTGACTATAGCATCCCTATTCATCACAATTCGAGTTGACCAACATAGGATCTGAAGGGTACCTATCGATGATGGGGCTACCATGAATGTCATCCCCTTCCCTATTGTGGACAAATTGGGCTTGGTCGACTAGATCAAGCCCACAACGATGTCATGTTTAAAGTCATTTAATGGGGCACGAGTTGTGGTGAAGGGCATGGTCCATATTGACTTCATAGTGGGGGATTAGCTCCCCATGAATGCAATGTTCATTGTGGTCAAAGAGATGCTTGAGTTTAACCTGATCTTGGGGAGGTCATGGTTAGCACAACTTAGGGTTATCTCTTTACCCATTCATCAGGAGATCCATCTGTCCAACGTAGGAAAGGAGGTGATGATCCATGGTGATGAGGTAGCGACCCAAGCCTTCAATAATGTGGACATGGAACAAGGCTCAGAGGTTGTAACCTCTGAGAATGAAGCGTTGTCTTTGCACACACTAACAATCTAGCAAAAGAATTAGCTCAGCAAGCTAATTCCAAAAATGAAAACATGTAGACTGAGTTTCCCTTTCAAGTAGGGGGTAATGACGTAGACAAAGGTCCTGACAAAATGCCTCGGACTTATGTCTCGCTCAACCCACAATGGGTCAAGAAGCAGCTATGCATAGTGTAGCAACCCCACTACTTCCTGCCCAGTTTCCACCCTTTGTACATTTATCATCTCTTTTGTTTTGCACCCATCCATCTATACTAAGTACTACCTTTTTCATTATCACATCATTCCTTTAACACGCAATGGCCTGAAATGGCCTAAAAGTATGCCACGCAATGGCCTGAAATGGCCTAAAAATAACCCATGGCTCGAAATGGCCTAAAACTAGAGATGGCCCAAAATGGCCTAAAATTAAAATAAAAGAATGAAATTTTAACATAAGATTTACAATGTAGACAATGCATAATTTAGCGTAGAACTAATTTCTTTGCTGAAATCCTCCCTTCTCATTCAAACTTTTGTCTTTTAAATAATGTTTGCAAAAATTCTACAAAATCCAAAATTTCAAAATTTCAAAAATCCCATGTTGTCATGGATTCTCTTCATCTGCATCATCTTCTTCACCATCATTTACTTCTACATCATCCCCTTCTGCATCACCTTCCTCTACATTGTCCTCTGCCACCTCTTCATTCCTACCCTTTGCAGGCCTTGTGCCCTCATCTGGAACCTGCATTTTTTAAAAATGTAGTCAGCTAGGGAAACATACGCAAGCTACAATACACAAGCATTAACATAGTAGAAAGTGACTGAATTGAGATGGCCCTACGTTTGTCTCCAACGGTATCTGATCTAAACTAAGCCTGAGGTGGTGCCATACCTCCTCTTCCGTGATATTCACCCAATGCCTATTGCTTAGTTTAGTGTCTATAGTAGCTTTCTCCTTTTCAATGGTTGTCCATCTTGGTGATCCTAGAGAAAAGGAGCTGGTGGCAGTCTCACCTATGGAAAGGTCCACTTCCTGTTCAGGAGATTTCTTCACCTTTACCTACTCCTTGAATTTTTCATAGGCCTCAAAAGTGCCAATGGAATTTACGAATGCTTTATAGGTAAACATCTTCATAGAAGCATCCCTGTATAGTTTACGATAGAAGGCACGTTCCAGTTTGTACATATGCTTATGGTTCTTTTGTGACTGCCCCCATTCATAAACCCTAGCACTGTAATCTTTCTAATCTTGACTCTTCTAGGCCAACAAGTCCATTTGCATTTGCTATTCTATGATTTCTTGGATGGCTTCATTATTCAGTTGCATAACTATCCAATATCTAGCATAATCTATCACAACCATGCATTAGTTATTGTCATTAGTACCATGGGCTTTGAGGAACTCGTTCCTCGATTTGAGGTCTCCCACCTCAATGCTTAGGTCAGTCTTCTCCTTCTACCCTTCTAGACCTATTTCCATAGATCCTCGTTGATGCACCTACACTCCCACAAGGAGTGTGCTAAGTGCAAAGCACATTTTCTGGCCTCATCATATGCATGACGAGGCACCTCAATCACTTTGTCCAGGAATGTAGGCATGATACCGACTTTCAAAGGCCATGTCAAGTCCCATTTGAGATGAGAGGTTGTCACCACACAAGGAGAATATCAGTCACATTAACGTAGTAAGGTTAGCAAATTCAAGGCATCTAGCATAACAACATGAAATAGTATAGCATAGCTACTTACCCACTTCAGGGTTGACTTGTCTAAGGTGGCTGATCATGTCATCGACAACCCCCTGCATAAACATGAACTTGTTAGGGGTCTCCACCCATGGTTCCACATGAATCAGAGGGGGTCCTACAACATTAACAGTGGCATCTTTCATATAACCAAATG
The DNA here is from genome assembly GCA_015680685.1 of Gnetum montanum. Taxonomy (NCBI): domain Eukaryota; kingdom Viridiplantae; phylum Streptophyta; class Gnetopsida; order Gnetales; family Gnetaceae; genus Gnetum; species Gnetum montanum. The sequence continues at coordinate 314,113 of MNCI01038230.1, read as the reverse complement.
TGTCAGCAATGACTAAAATGGGCTATGATAAGGTGACTATATTGTTAAACTCACTAGCGTCTAGTTGTAGTTCCCCTCCCTTTTGACTCAAAGTGATGGTAGCATCCTTAGCAGAAGTCCCTTCCAAGTCAATGCAGGCCTCTTCTTTATTTTCTGGAGCCTTTTCTTTTGAAGCACCAACATCCTCTTCATCCATAGAAGACTCCTCTTCATCTCTAAAAATGTCCTCCTTGTCGCTAGGGGGATTTTCTCTAACAACAAGAGGCCCTTCCTTAGCAAGAGTAGCTTTTTCCTTCTTGGTTGGGGCCCTTTCCTCTGGGAGTGGGGCCATCGCATCTTTATTTGTCATCCCCATATTTGGGGTTGAAACCTCTTTGCTGCCTTCTTCCTCTGGCAACCAAAAAACATGTTTGCATTAGTTCAAAGTAGGTAAGCTTAAAGTAGGTGCTACGCTGTCTAGCATAGCATAGAATAGTAAGTGTTAACAAAGTAGGAAAGGAAGTAGCATAAGCAAAGGCATTTAACAATGGGGGGTTGTGTCTTGTGTAACTTAAACCATAGTCTTTGCCCCTCTTCTTCCTTACGGAGGGTTTTCTCAGCTGAAGGAGGCCTTTTTCATGGCAAGTTACTGGCCACCACTTTAGCAATGAGACATTTTCGCTGTGATATGCTACCAGTGGTAGTAGGGGGTGCCTCTCCTACATTGTCTTGGCCACGAAAGTTGTGGGCCGCCCAATCATTATTCATCATGAAAAATGACTTCCCAATTTCTTCTAGGGGATCTTGGGCTTGGGTGGTTCAGAGAACTTGGTAGATTCATAGCTTGGAAATCTAGTTGCGATTCTGCATTAACCAGACCCCATTCTCATGGACTACCAAAAACTCCACGAAATGCCACAAAAAAGCTATGTAAAAGGCATAATGCAGATTGAAATGGAACTCCTGATTCTTATGGAGCCCCACGATTTCAGTTTGCAAGCCTTTACATAGAAACCTGGCACAGTTGTAGCGAGCCCCCTCTTCCATGACCTCATGCATTACCCAAGCTTTCTCAATCCCAAGGATCTTCCCTTGGGAAAGTAGCTGGGGGAAAGTGCAAGCACAAAAGATATCATAAACATCCTTAGCAGGCCCCACCCTAACCTTCTCCATAGGGATTCCCTTTTGCTTCTTGAGGATCCCTATCCACTTCTTAATGTCCTTCTTCTGAAGGTTCAGCTCCTTAGTCTTTGACCCTATGAGGATGCCATCAGCAGGGACACCGAAAAGGTTCACAAATAGCTAGTCATGGATTTCAATGATCACCCGCACACTGTATACGTGTGTGTGGAAGTGGTCTATCTTGTTAGAGAAGGAGTCTGCTAGGGAGAGCATCTCAATGGTAGGAATGCTTAGATTCAGTGATAGGAACAAATCCATAATCCCAACATTTTGAATATTCTTGAGGAAGGATTCCGAGCCTACACTGCATATCCAATGTTGGCTCGCATATACTTCTTCATACTTGAAGTAGATATTTGCCTCCTAGTTCCTAGTGGTTATTACCATCACGTCTTGGGACTTCTTTGCCCCTATAGTAGTTTACATAGAACCGGTTAGCATAAAAACACCAAAAATACAAAAAATGGTGAAGACACTTAAACATGTTGTACCTACTACCTAGCTTAACAAGTTTATACAGTAATGGAAATGGTGGAAAACTAACTAGGATGTTTTCAAAAGGTGCTCATCCTTCATCCAACCAACTGAGCTCCTTGCATCTTCCATAGAGATTGGGATATCAGTCTGGATAGGTGTGGTACTTACCCTCGCATTGACCTATCACACCTGCATGCATGTTCTCAGCAGAAGTAAAATCTCATAGGGCCATTTTTGTTGTGGTCAATACATCTGTATCATCATGAAGTGTTTCCGCATTGATCTAAAACTTAGCAACAAAAAAATACCATTAACATTTGGCTAGCGTAGCAAACATCACATAATGCAGTGGAACATGGCTACAAAACTCACCCACTAGCATTGTAGATGGTTCCTGGTGGGTTTTGGAAGCACGTTCCCATATGACATGCAAAAAATAATGTGTTGTAAAGATGGTAGCAACTGTACTTAGGCATATCCTAGATATAAGCCAAACATCTCAAATTTTTGAGGTGTTGACTGGATCCTTCTCCCTGCCTGCTACTGATTGCCCTATCTATCAAATACCTCAGAATACCCCAATTTTCCCTAGGCAACAAGGTTTCTATTATGATAGCTGCTACTTCCTCCTTTAGGTCTGATCAAAAAATCACACTGAAGCATTGGAGGAGGAATTGTAAGAACTCCTGTGCTCCCTCCCTGAACCAGATTGCTAAATCTCCCACACGTGTATGGGGAGGAGGAACATTGGCCACTAGTCTGTTCATGTAGCACAGGTGCCCTACAATTTCTAGGACAATTAGAATTGGCCTTGGTGCTATTATGCACAACACAGTAGCAAACGTTAGCATCATGTCCGAGTGCAATACATGCATAGCGTAGTAAAAAAGAAACATGAAGGCAATAGTGTAGCAAAAATAGCCTAGCATAGCAATGGAGCGATTTTCCATAACAAAAGCAATTAACCTCATGCCTTGACAAAACATGTGCCACACTACCACATCACGTATGGCCAAACCCTCTTGAAGGTCCTACGCTCTGCCATTTGAAAGTCAAGTAGCCTAAATCATCCAAGTCACCACGGTAATGATAGCCATAGCGATGGTGGTCTAGGAGACCTTGCATGCAACTTTAGCGTAGCATTTATTCATCCATCATGGACAAAATGGAAACAACGATGGTGTAAAGGCCAAAACAATGACAATGTGATGATAGAAAACATAGAAAGCTAAACAAAATCACAAAAATAAAAGCAAGAAAAGCAACAATAGAAGCACAAGAAAATAGAAGAAGCATAGCAGCCTACCAGGTCAATGATGTCTCTTCTCACACCATGACACGTGCTTGTGTTATGCACCTTAGGGTTTCCTTCACCTCATCAACCTTAGCAAGCGCCAAGTGTGTGTGTTCTTTCCTAGGAGCCATCATCTTACTTGTTGACTCCTTCTCATTGCTATGTCGAAACCACCTTGCTCTCTGCTGACACAATCACTCTATGCTCCAAAATCTCTCTATGCTCCGAAGGTGAGCTCTCTGCTATTATGGTGAAAATAACGAGCTTACTAGAGGTTAATCCCTATTTATAGTTGTAATGGTGAAAGGGGGAAACTTGACATTCTCTTTCTCTATTTAACGCTGGGTATGTCGTGTAGCATAGCATGCTTGCCATGACATTGTATCACTGTTGGCATTAAAACAGGTAGGTCTGGGTGAAAGATCTTTACATCCTTCAAGCTAACCATTTGCTTTCCCAAAAATAGAAAATATATATATATATTCAACTTTAGCGGTCCAAAAATACCTTAAACTAGCAACCCCAACGTAGTTGTAACTTTAGCGGTATGAAAAGACCTTAAACTAGCACTCCTAGCATGTAGTTTCACTCTAGTTAGTGCTCCTAAAAGGCCTTAAACTAGCAGTCTCAATCTTCTATGTGTTCATAGTCCTCAATGACACTAAGCTAGTAGTTTTGCATTTTCACATTAGTAGTCTTGCATTTTTGCACTAGCAACATTCCATTTTGTATACTAATGGTTTTACATTTTACGTCTAGATAGTCTGCAATGACACTAAACTAACAACTTCACATTTGTACATTGGTTTTGCGTTTTTAAGAAGTTTTACATCTTTGTGTCTTAGCAGTCTTCCATGACTTTAAACTGACAAATTTTAGCCTTGTATCATACTTCACTGATTGCATCTCATTGTTGCTTTGCAAATTTTCACTATACACGATTACTACCAATAGGTACCTCTTAACCAGACTCTCATTTCATTTTTGCAGGTTGAGCGAAAATGGAAATCCATCATGATGTCTCTTCGCCTCTAGCTTTAGTAGGTCCACATAGCAAGCTCGTGGGACAACTGAACCTAGATCTAATAGATTGGGAATCACCCATAGTTAGCACTGTGGCATCCTTAGAAACATCCCCAAACTAGCCTGAGCAGCTGGTCGGAACCCTAGATTTAAAGGCTAGGGATGTAACTAAGGACCCTCTCATTGAAATTCCTATGACCACATCTAGGGGGGACATAAAAATGCTAAAACTTAGTTCCCTCCTAGATTCATAGATGCACAAAGATGTAGCTAAGATTCTGCAAGACAACATTGAAGTTTTCACATGGTCATACAATGATATGTCGGGTTTAGATCTGAGGCTAATACAACACAACATTGTCTTAGACCTATGCATGAAAACAGTTAAGCAGAAGGCTCGTAAGGTTAAACCATAGATCGCACTAGCCATACGGGATGAAATCACCAAGCTATACCAAGCTTCTCTCATCCGTGCAGTTGATTACTCGAAATGGATGTCCAACATCATTGTAGTTTCTAAGAAAATGGAAGGAATATGAATCTGTATAGACCTCTGGGATCTGAATAAGGCAATGATTAAAGATGATTTCCCACTTCTAAGCATTGATTAACTCATTGACACTATGGCTAGTCATGCTCTGTTATCCCTCATGAATGGTTTCTCCATCTACAATCAAATTCACATTAACCTAGAGCATCAGTTAACAACAACCTTCATAACCCCATGGGGTACCTTTTGTTACACTATGATGCCTTTTGGGCTCAAGAACACCAAAGCGACCTACTAGTGAGCCATGACTTACATCTTTAGTGACTACATCTGGGAAATGTGGATGATATAGCAGTTAAGTACAAAGAAGTTGCTAATCACCCATGCGATCTAGGGGTAGTCCTCAAGTATTGTAAAATGCATGATTTGTGCCTCAATCCTAAGAAGTGTGTCTTTAGGGTGAGAACCGGATGCATGTTAGGGTTTGTAGTATCAGAGGCCAGAATACGAGTGGACCCTGACAAGGTTAAGATCATTGTCAACCTGGCACCTCCTATAAACCTTAAAGAATTGCATGGGTTGCAATGTAGAGTACAGTTCATCTGAAGGTTTATAGCAAAGTTAACTGACAAGTTACACCCCATGCAATATCTTCTAAAGAAAGGGGTTAACTTCCAATGGACAACTTAGTGCCAACAAGCATTCGATGACCTAAAGAAAGAGCTTTTGTACCTCCCAACTATTTACCCACCATAGAGGGATAAGCCTTTCTTCATCTACCTTGCCACCTCTAATACATCTATTGTAGCACTATTATGTCATAAACAAGATGATGGATCTGAGATACTAGTATACTATCTGAGTCATGCATTGATAGTGTATGAAGAAAACTACAACAAGGTGGAGAGAAATTTCCTTGTCTTAGTATTTTCATTAAAAAAGTGGAGCCATTACTTGTTTTGCAGCAAAATTAACATCATTTTCAAAAGCAACATACTTTGGGCTATCACAAAAAACCTGTATGAAAGTAGCAAGATAGCCCAATGGAAAGCAATAACCATAGAATTAGATTTGCATTATGTGAGCCAGTCATTGATGAAGAGCCAAGCCATAGCGACATAACTTACGGCCTCACCCGTTGATGACTAGGTGACCATAGATCTTGAATTCTCAGAGGAGCATGTTAGCACTATCAACGTTTCCATATCGCACCTTGAAGCTACTTTATAGTTTGAAGGTGCCTCGATTGCATGATTAGGTAGTTCAATTGCTGTCATTATGTTCCCCTATGGGGAAATGCATTTTACTTATCGTTTCACATTCCCCTGCACAAAAAACGTGGCAGAGTATGAGGGGCTACTTAGAGGCATCTCAGCTACCCAAACACTACACATACAACACTTGGTGATTCGCAAAGATTCACAACTAGTTGTGAATCAAATCACCAATGTCTATGCCTGCAAAGCTACACACTTGCAAACCTACTGCAACGTAGCAAAAATCCTACTTAGACAATTTGCAACTACGGATGTGCAACACGTGCCATGCAACGAGAACATTGTTGCAGATGCCTTAGCCATCCTAGCACTAAATATTCCATCACACTTATTTGAAATTTTGTGAACCTCAATTACTAAGTGCATTAATCCTATCACTCAAGTGGAACACATAGCCTCTATCAATGCTACGAATACGCAAGAGTGGTATGCCAATATTAAAGCCTAGCTGCAACACGGCGAACCCCCAAGTGGATTGACATCTGCCTAGAGAGATGTAATTTGTAAATGTGTTGGGAAATATGTGCTCATGGGAGACAATGCCCTATGCAAACAATCCTATGATGGGATATTACTGGCATGCATAAATGAGGGGCAAGCGCAACAGGTTGTCAATGAATTACACAAAGGATTATGTGGTGGACACATAGCACCTAGGGCCATCGTAGCAAAAATCAGACGTCTAGGGTACTATTGGCCTCACATGGAGGATGATTTCCTGGAAAAAGTCAAAACGTGTGATATGTGCCAGAGATATGCAAATTTCATACACATTTAGCCTATAGAGCTGCACCTGACGCAGATCATGTGGCCTTTCCAACAATGGGGACTAGACCTCATAGGAGCTATCACACCTAAGTCTTCCACAGGGCATAACTTCATCATCACAGCCACCAAGTATTTTACCAAGTGGGTGGAAGCTATTCCCCTGAAGAAAACTACATCTCAGTAGATTTTCCACTTCATTTTGGATAACATTGTGACAAGGTTTGGACTTCCGATGACTATTGTGACTGACAACAGGCCACAGTTCAATAGTGCGGAAACTTGAACCTTCTGTAGCAATCTTGGCATCAGGCAGTCATTCTCCTTGCCATACTACCCATAGGCAAATGGATAAGCAAAGGCTACAAATAAGTCCATCATCAACTTGCTGAAAAGGATACTCAATAATAGCAAGAAGCAATGGCATGAGCAAATCCTCTATGTGCTATGGGCTTACAGGATGACATGCAGGACTGCAACAGGTAAGACACCTTATAGTTTTGTTTATGGATCTAAAGTAGTGTTACCTCTTGTGTTGTAGGTACCATCACTCCAGATGATCCTATCCAATGGTGTAAGCGAAGCCCAGAACAATGAGTTGTGCATCATTGATATCGACTCAATAGAGGAGAAGCGTGTGCAAACACTGGGTCGCATAGAGTACTATTAGAACAAGAAACAACAAAAACACCATAAAAATCCACATCAATGGCCAATACAGAAGGGATACCTCATTCTCAAGGCTATCCATGAGCATGCGAAAAAATTCTCAGCCAACTAGGAAGGTCCATTCATGGCCACAAAAGCCTTTGGGAATGAAGCCTTCAAGCTAGTAGACATGGATGACAATGAGTTTGTGAACCCGGTGAACCACTTGTACCTCAATCCATACTACATCTAGATGCATAAAGTAGATAAGAAAACCTTTGCTACAACATAAAACTGACAAAGGTGAGCAAACATCTACTATGACGTTAAACTGGCATAGCTTCACCAATATCCTCTAGAACATTAAACTGGCAAATCTATCTGCTATGACATAAAATTGGCATAGACAGTCTGCTATGACTATAAACTACCACAGATAGTCCACTATGACTATAAACTAGTACAAATAGTCTACTATGATGTTAAACTAGCACAGATGGTCTGCTAGGACCTTAAACTAGTTCATCCACCATCCGCTACGATGAAAAACTAGCATAGCAGTCTGCTAGGATCTTAAACTAGCATAGCATTGGTCTACTAGGATCTTAAACCAACATAGCGGTCTGCTGAAACCTTAAAAAAACACACCATGGTCTACCAAGACGTTAAACTAGGTTCATGGCAAGTCCCCAACATGCATCTACACTAGTACACATCAAGCAAGCATGCCCAGTGCCGACATGGGGTGGGACGTTGCAGTTCCAGAATGTAATTTACGATGTGATGAAAACATGAGCTGGAACATATGCAACACCACTACTCTCAGCATCTAGCTAATCCTCTAGAGATGTCGTATGACATCTGACTAACCCTCTGGACCTACCATCGTCATGGCCCATTACCTTAACAGTAGTTCCTTGGTTGGTGCCTGCTGCTAGAGTTCCAGCATTATTGTGGCCTAACCACAATATTGTTACCCTCCATCCCCCTACCAACACCTGAGCTTAAATGAGGGTTAGCCATGGGGTAGCCAATCCCATAGCTGAACTGAGAATGCATGCCTTTGGTAGGGGCTCCTAAGCATCTACATTCACAACAACTCCTAGCATCCTCAGTGCTAACCTCTCCATCCCGATGCTGCCAAAGCCATTGTTGGCCTTCCTAATTTGGGCATGGCACACTAGAAAAGATATCCAAAGGTTCAACAACGTTTGTGGTGAGTGGGGACTTTGCCTTTTTTTTGCATCATGGTTGTTTTCCTTGGTTTTCTTTCTGTTGTGTTTGTAGGATTCATACCAGGGAGATGCCACTTAGAGGTGTGCTTCACAATAGAAGAAAGACCCTACATCATTCTAAGGCATTCATCCTAACTAGCTTAGCTACTTTGAAGTGTACACCCTGTTCCTCCCCTTTGTTTTCCTTATCTCATTCCTCATATTCATGATCCACACTTTCCTCTCTTTCACAAGCTTTTCCCAACGTCTGTCAAGCCCTCCCATATGCTCAACCGCAAAGTCTATGACACATGTAACACAGCTTGCCGCATGGAAAACATCTATAGGTAGGTTAAATCCCCATGTGGATGTAACACAACTCATCTTGGGGAAGAAAGACCTATCTTGCAGTCACCAGGTTGTTAGCAAATGTCAAAGGCAAAACAGCAAAGGTAAAAGTGTAAGATAGCAAAAGCTCATGCACAAAAAAAAGTGTAGCTAAAACAAATGGCACATAAGCTATTTCACAGACCCTCTCTCCCTAAATATTCCAATGAGAGGTCCAAGGTTAGCAAAAGAAAAGGTAACCATGCAAACAGCTCCCTCACGAGCACTCTGATGAGGGATCCTACCAAGTTTCATCTTTACCCTTTTCTTGAACCTCCTCCCTCCACGCTTAACCCTTCCCTTTTCCCATGTAACCAATCCAGCTAAGAAACATCCTGGAAAACACCAAAGAGAAAAGTTAGCATTTTATCTTCTGCGGTTTTGTATTCTTTATCGACGTCTCTCGAGTCCATCCTCCAGATGTCAACAAAGAGGGGCCAATGAAATACCCTAAATTTTTAAGGCATTCTTGCTAGACCAGGTCCATGCAGTTTAGGTAGCATCATGTCACTTTAGCAAAAAATTAATACCCTAAGTTTTGGCTATCCAATTTGAAAATTTTTCTAGCTGGGTAATTCATCCAGCTGACAACCTACTCAGAAATGATGTGGAGAGTTGTCGACGGTGCTCAAGACGTGTAAAATAGTTTGGAAAGTTTTCTAGAAAAGGAGCTTGATAGACTACGCTATACTATGTAGCATAGGAGGCATTAGGAGATAGTTTTTCAGGCAATCAACTGGAAATTTTTTGCAAGACAAGTTGCTACACTATGTAGCATAGCACAGTGTAGCGAGATCAAGGTAGGGAGGCTTAGCTTACTCAGTGATTTCAATTACACTCAGTTAGTGCCTCTGGCCTTCGAAACCAGTTGCTTCACTTAGCTACATGTCCTTTAGTAATGGCTCATTCTAGCAAAAAGTGACAAATTTAATGAAAAGAAAGCCATGTTGGTTGCTACGCTATGCTATGCAACATAGCGTAGCAACTCTATGGGAGTCACAAAGGGCATCTCAAAGTGCAGGATCAACAAGTTCACAAGTTTCGCATTGCAAAAAGCAAAGGTTGTAGATTGTTGGCATTTTTGCGATTAACGCCAATTGCTACGCTGTTCTATGATACGTAGTGTAGCATAGCATAGAAAATATGAAAAATCAGTCAGAGTACTTCAAAGGCTTCCAATGCATGCAACAGCCCTCGACATAAGTTGCTACCTCAAATTGGTGGCTATGCTATGCTACGTTGCATAGCATAGCACAACATAGCAAGATGCTACACTACACCAAAATGCTACGCTCTAAATCATAGCACGACATAGCAAGTTGCTACGCTATGCCCACATGCTACGCTCAAAGCATAGCATAGTGTAGTGGGCATCTATGCTACATCAATGCACTTCACCTGTTTGCATCATTGGCACACATATCCAAGTTCTGACAGCATACATACAGCATGGTAGGCTCGTTAATTAGCCCTGCATGTCCATGTAGCATAGACACATCAACATGGGCCTAGGACATGTGGCATCTAAACCACATCTTTCACATGCTCTTGGTCCTATAAATACCCCAATGAGCAATGCTTAAAGGGTTGGTTGGAAAATTAGTTGGCTAGCAAGCAAAAAAGTCGATTGGTAAAAAATTGGCAAGTTGACAAGATAGCATTTTTACCAGTTGGCAGACTGAAAATCTTGAGCACTGTAAACATTTTATTTGGCATTGCAAATAGTGAGCACTCCTATTTGATGTTATGCTTTTCTTTTTCCCACTATCTTTGTAGCATTTTTCATTGTTAACTCCCAAGTCTGCGTTCAAGCATACAGTTTTCTTGCTTTGAATGTCTTGGTTACTTTTGGGATCTCTGCGCTTCCCAGTGTTGCACAACTGATTTTATCCATGTAGACAGAGTGAATTCATAATCTTGAAGTGGTGCATTTTCGTAACTACATTTTACTTTGCTTTCTTGCTTGTCATCACATTTTACATCATTTTCTACCCTTTTCTATCGAAAGATTATTATTTTTATGCTATAAGTCTTGTTTTCAAATCACATGTTTGCAAAAGGTTATAGAAACACTAACTAAGTCCCTGTTTGATCGACCAGACTATTTAGGGTGCCTCGCTTCCATTTTATCCAGCACGGCCCTCACAAGGATCCAAGGTTAAGACTGTCATGATCGACAACCTCTCGGTGTTTTCTAGCCACCGATGTTTTCGGTCACTACACCAGTAAAGGCTCATCATCATCATTATTTTGATGACACCTATGATGTCCTCTACTACCCCTTTTTTCATGGTAGGGTTTGTGATAATCCTTGTCTTTTTGTTTACCTTCATCATAGTTGTTCTTTTTGTAGTGTTTGTTAGAACTAGAAGAGGAAGAAGAAGATGCAAACAAAAAGGACAAATACGAAGGAGGAATACCATCACCATGGTGTTTGTCACTGCCTCTATGCTTGTCATGGTTACATTTGTCAGTTTTCTTGTCATCTTAATGCTTTCCTGAGCCCTTACTTTGATTCCCACTTTTTCCTAAACCTAGATTGTTGATAGTGGATTATAGATTCAAGTTCACACCCCCATTACCAATATCAAGAGGTGGGGAATCTTCATGTTGAGAACCCCTAGGGGGAGGATCCTCATTATCATTTTGGTTCAACAAGAATAAGGATTTGATAAACTATTTCTTCTTCATAGCCTCATGGTGCTTCTCCTAGTGTCAATCTCTCCTACATTGTGTCTCAGTGGGATGGTAGTCCTAATAGTCATGGTTATGCATAACATACTCTTCTTGAAGATTATGGATGCCCAACCTCCTAAGAGTTTGGAGCAACATTCTAGGCATAGATCAATCAAAAGGCATTACAATGTTATCCTCCATATCTCACCATTGTAATTATTTATTCTGAGGTAGGATGAAGATGAAGTCAAGCACATACTCATCTAGATGAGTATATACCATCATATATTCTCAAGGAACTAGTAGTTTAGTATCATTGCACTTGTGAGAAGAAGGCATTTTGCAATGAAAATAAGATATTAGTATGCTTAAATTAGTATATTTATTTTGAGAATGATTTTATCTAGTTTGTTCAATGATGTTAATAATTCTCATTATGCTTAGATAGCACATGTTTGAAATAAAAAGGAGTCCACAACAAAAGTTCCAATGATGAGCATCGAATACCCCTATTCTCAACCATACGAAACACTAAGCATTTACACATGATTTGATCAAATTATGTGGACTCTATGTCTTCTGGTATACTAGTCTCTAGGAAGTGAACTTGCCCTAACAATCATTCATTGTCTTCCTAGTTACACTTGTGATATGCAAAGGTATGGTTAATTCTAATTAAGGCATATGATTCTTTATTATTTCTATGTTTTATATTTTGAGTGCTTAAAATAAAGGATGAAGGAAATGAAGCAATTTAATTACTACTTTAACCTAACTAACTAACTAATTTCTAACTAAATTTAACATAAGTATCTAGTCCCACTTTCTGTACACATCCTAAACACGTATGACATTGCTGAGTTACCAACCATTAAGTGTTACTAGAATTACTAAGCATCATTCACATGCTTGAAGCAATCATACTTATGTGCTTAATTAATTACCATTTAACCTAGCTAGCTTAATTTTTAAATTAGCTTAATTATTGAAAACATTAAAGGAAATTTCATGAAACATTAAATGCATAAACAAAATATTTAATCTAATTGAAGTGCTACAAGGTTTATTAGAAAGCTCATTTTTATTATTGCACACACTACTATGCTCAAGTACAACAATGCTTGAATAAAGATCTACATACTTAATGACTCCTATTGCAAACACTTGGGAAAATATTCTAACTTTGGGAAAGAAAAATTGCAAGAGCTCTACTACAATATGACTAATATGACCCCTAAACCATATGCCTAAGTGCTATATTTATAGGTTAGCATACATTCCATGATATCATATATCCAACATTGCTTCTAGGTCTCCAATATTAGGTATTTAATATCAAGTCTTTAATATTGGATACTCGATATTAGAGCTAGACAAAATATACTTCATCAATGTTCCATCATGTTTTTCCTAAAAGATGTTTTTTTTATACTTTCTTCTTTGTTTCAAAGCTAATTTTAGCATGTTCTTCTTTTTATAAATAAGTTGTAGTCTTAGATACATCTCATCACAATTTGTAGAAGGGTTTCAAATGCAACAAGTTAAGTAAAGCAAAAAATAAAAAAATAAAAAAAATGAATAGCATTATGTAGAGAAGAAAGATGTTGAGAAGATTCCATTTTAGTTTCCTTTTTATGTGATTGCCATATTTTGTTATGGATCTTGTAAGAAATATTATTTTATGTTTCTTTTTATTTGGTTATCCTATATTCTTGTGGATTTTCTATTGTTCCTCTCTACAATTTTGATTCGTATGTGGAGATTCTAGTAGATTTTTTTGTCATTTTGGGCTTCTTGTTATGAGAAAAAAATGTTTCAACCATATATAAACCTTTTTTAATCTTTGGGTAAATTTCTAGAATTGTGGAAACTTTGTCTAACCTCCTTCTTAGATATTTCATTATAAGTGTATGATATAAACTTGATTTGGTAAAGATTTTATGGAATTTGGGCTTTTGTGAATTTTTGGCCATTTTGGAAATATTTTATAGTTTTGGAATAAAATACTAATATTTATGTGATTGATTTTTCTCACTTGGTAGTGGAAGCTACAAGTCTTTTAGATGCCCCCATTTGCATGCAATAGTGGAGTGTTTCATAGTGGGTCCCATAACATGGAAACAACAACTCTTGCATGGATTCCTTAGCTTCAATTTTTATTTGTAAGTTCATGTGAGGCTATGGATTGAGCTGAGACCATGGTACTGCGTAGTTAAATGTAGTGAAGTTGCAATGAGGCATAGTTAAAACCTATCCTTTAAATGATATGTTTACCTCAGCCATTGAGGATGTTAGTAGTGAGTGTATTACTAAGACTTACCCATAATGACTTGTTTGGGATCACAAGAATAATCAACTGCTAGAAGTGAGGTTATTCCAAGAGCTGTCAGTGAGTCCCTTTGGTAGTGAGGGTTGACAAGACCTAGTATTTGGAGATGCCTAATTAAAATATACATTCTTTGGATTTTTGTTGGTCAAATTTGAAATATTTTTGGATTTTAAGATAATTTAAAGGATAATTTTATGGTTCTGATGACATTATTTTAGGATTCAATAGTATATGTTGTTAGCAAGAAAGTAATGAAGACCTAGACTTTGGAGATGCCTAGATAAAATATACATTTTTTACATTTTTGGTTTTCTTTTGGATTTTTGAATTTCTTTTAGATCTATAGAAAAGTTAAAATTTGTGTACCTTGAAAAATTTTGAAATATTTTATTATAAATATTTATCTAGCCCATAACCTTAGACATTTAGCTTAGAAACTTTATTTGAGGCATTCTGATGCAAAGAGCCTAGAGTAGTTAGGGAATCATCAAAAGAGGGACATGAGACAAAAGATAGATCAAATGTGTACAACATGAACCTTGTGAACTTGAAAAATAATTTTTTAAAATTTTTATTTTGGTAAAATAAAAATGTTGTATTCGAATATTTGAGCTATGTACCTATTTTTGTGAATAAATAATAAAGCAAGATAGATATGAATTTGTTGTATGTTTTATTTAGACTATGAGATTGCAAGGAACATTTTTCATTTTAGCATGTGCTATATGTTTGGGAAAATTAATACTATTTATAGAATATTAATATTTTATTTAATAATTAATTTTAATATTATTAATTGATTTCTTAAACTTCAAACATAGCTATCTTTATTTTTAGATGTTCAATTGATTTTATGTACTATTTTATCATGCACCGAGTTAAATTTTTGGACATCGATATTTTTGTAGCTATGTAAATTTCTATTTTTCATTAAATAAATTTTATTTAATAATATATACAAGTATTATAAAATTTTTCTATGATATATAAATTTACTATATTTATGCTCTTAATTAATAATTTTTATATATTTTGCCACTTTATTTTGAGTTAGTTAATCTAGATCCTTGGGGTTTTGTAGCATCTCTATTAGTTTTTTGTAGGATATTTTATAGATAATTAATTGGGGTGCTATACTACCCTTCCACTAATATTGTAATTTGAGAAGGAAAATACTAATTATTAATAGCATAAATCTCATCAACAAAATTCTCTAATCCTTGCTATAATTGATTTGAGAAATTCATGGTTACATTTAATCTTGGCTAGCAACCAAGGAAAAGGTAGGATAGGATCCAACATAAGGAGGACCTCTAGGCCTAGGTCTTCTAGTAGACCAAGTCAAGATGAC
The DNA here is from genome assembly GCA_015680685.1 of Gnetum montanum. Lineage (NCBI taxonomy): Eukaryota > Viridiplantae > Streptophyta > Gnetopsida > Gnetales > Gnetaceae > Gnetum > Gnetum montanum. Next base: position 299,021 of record MNCI01038230.1, on the reverse strand, counting down.
CAAAGGTGTCATGGAAGAAGGATAACTAGACAAAACTCTTCTAGTTCTCCATCTTTCGAATCCTCATCGTTGTCTAGCTCAAACAAGGTTGAACAAGACCAAAAACGAAGAAGTAATGATAGATGACTTAGTAGAGATTATTAGAGAGGTCATCATAGGAATGAAAGAATAGATGGTAGAGTAACCAAAAAATAGGACATAGAGTTGAAAGAAGACATAGTAGGCACCATAGAAGGGGTCATGGTCATAACATAGATCATGAGAGTAGAGATAATTATGATGAGCACTTTCTTACTACTCGCAACATAGTTAACATCAAGGAGGTAGTCTACATTCCTACTAGGAATTAGAGAGATAGCTAAATCAAATAACTAGACATGAACAACATTTTTTTAAGCTTGAGGAAGGCTACATTGTTGATGCACAACATCATCTTCAAGTCTATCATGATGACTATGCTTTGCAAAATATAGATAATGAATGGCAAAAGCTAAAATTATTCCTTGGGATGCTCATTAAGAAAGCATAATGTTGGTACCATCCATTGGAACCAAAGTCCATCAAAATGTGGAGTATGATGTTAAAAATATTTAATGAGAAATATGAGTTGCCCTCTAGAGTATCCAATTTATGAAAGTAGATTTAGGAATGAATGTAAGGAAATCATGAGTCCATTAATGCAACCTTGAGTAGGTATTAGTCACTATTACATAAATGCTTAGGCCATGGCTTCTCTTAAAGGGAATAGCTAGAACATATTATAGATGGACTCAATAAAAAGATAAGGGAAACTCTTAGAGCCTATGCTTAAGGAATACTTTCAAAGATGAAAGCCTATCAAATTTAGAGTTTGATTAATCATGTAACAAAAGAGAATGGAGAACTATAGAAGGGAGAGAGCTCTAAGAAGTATACCAGAGATATCTCATTCTGTGAATTAGAAGATGAGGCATTGTTAGAAGAGGTGGTTCAAAGAAAAGCTTTGCTAATCCAAGATTCAATAATTAAAATTTCAACTAATGTTGACATAATGTGGAACATAGTTGATGAGAAGTTTTAAACAACATTAAAAATTGTGAAGGAAAAAGCATAGCAAGAGAGAGCTAAAGACAAGTACAAAAGAAAGAAAAAAGATGTAAAGAATGACTACTACTATAGAGAAAGAAAAGTAGTTGTAGTAGAAGATCTTTTAGACTCCAATTTAGATGATGAAGGATGTGACGTGTATAAATATGAGCATTATAAAGGATATTTTCTTATTCTATCACATCTTCAAGAGTCTAGTTTTATTCCTTCAATTCAAAATTCACCAAATGTATATACCTAAGAGGTTCCCTTACCCTCAAGAAAACTATAAACAACCCTACCAATCCTAAAAAGATTATTCTATTCACATTTCTATATTTTCTTGTACAAATTGTTTACTACTCAAAAACTAGAAGGTATGAATCTTGAAATTGGTTAATGTGGTTTGCTTAATGTTGTTCAACGATACACCATATGCAAACTAGGTGCATGCTTGGGAAAATGTAATGGAAGAAAATTTTGTAGGTACCAGATTTGGATATAATTATTATTCTCTTAACATTTCCTCAATGTTTCATCATTTTGTATGAACAAGGAAATTTTCATATATCTTTATATAAAAAGTCTTTGAAGATTGATCTTTCTTTTCTTTCATTCATTGGTACAATGTTCCTTGGCCATTATATTAAGAATTAAGCCTTTCTATAGATCCAAAGAATAATAATTAAATCATTTTTATTCTTGAAGAAATGGTTAAAGGCTTAATATTCAAGACATGTTATTTCCTCAAATGTAAAAGGTAAATGCATGTTTTAAGCATACCATGTCCCAATATGTTATCATAAAATATATTGTAAAATATGTAGTAAATTCTAAGAAAAACATTGTGAGGTTTCCATAGCATGGTCCTTATCCTAAACATAAATCTTTAGCATAAATAATAGTACAAAGATATCTTAAAAAAACATTGGATCGAGAGGGTGCAAAGAAAATAGAAAATGGCTAAATGAATAGAGGATGCAAGAGTGGTTGATTTCCATCAAACTTGTTGTAGTTAGTGAAAATGTTGACAGCTGGAACATAAAGGGGTTTGCAAGTGCATAGCCTCGACCTCGCCTCTACACAATGGCCTTTGCTAGGAAATTGAGGCAAAGTTCCCTAGATGATCTTTTTGATCAAACAGGGACTTTTTTGGCTACAACCAAGGTATCAGGTGCAACTAAGGGATGGCATGTGAAATACTACTGATTCCAGGCTTCTACAATTCAACAGAAAATTTGTCTAAGTGTCAAAACTTGGCAAATTTTTTCTAAATTTAGTGCTACACTCTACAACATAACTAACATAGCACACATTGAGCCCTATTTTGCAATATTTTTCTAAATGTCAAAAATAGTCTCATGAAAAGTTTTCTAAGTGTCTTGCTATGCTCCCCATCATAACTAGCGTAGCACACACTTCCATGACTAGTTTTCCCAAGTGTCAAGCCAAAAGTGGTTACGGGTTGCTTGGGATGGATGAAATAGTTTGGAAAATTTTCTATCTCTTGGGTTGTCATGCTCACTATGCTCCCTAACATACCCAGCTTGATACATATCCCAATTGCCAGCTCATCTAAGTACCAAGCTAGATTTTTTCAAAAGTACTCAAGATGGTAAAAATAGTTTGACAAATTTTCTATCTTTCTAGTTGCTACGCTCTACTATGATTCACAGTGTAGCTAGCATGACTTAGGTTTTAGTGCCCAATTTTGCCTAAGTGTTGGACAAGGATATGTCAAGATTGCTCAACATGGAGGACATATTTTGTGCATTTCCTAACTTCTGGGGCTTCCTGTCCTGCTATGCCCTAGAGCGTAGCTAACATGTCATGAAGGGAGATGGAAGATTTCATCAAATTTTGCTAAGTGTCCCTACTATGCTTTTCTATGATCTCTAGCATAGCCATTGTAATCAGTGTGAAAAATTAAAATTTTGCAAAATTTCACTAAGTGTTATGTTACGCTCTAGAGCATAGCCATCTTGACATTAGAGAAAAGCTTCTAATAGCTTCTAGAAGCCTCCAAAACTTGGCATTGGCCTTTGTCCCAACTATGACGTCCCTCTAGTAGCCAAGATTAGTAGTTTGGATTTCTTTTGCACCCCCATTAGTACCCAAAATTGTTCCTATGCTTGACCTTACTCGAAAGATGGGGAAGATGTAGTCCCAAAGTGTAGTCTTCAAGTTGCATTGTTTTGACATTGTTTATAGGTACATTGTAGTCTCTTGAACTCTGGCACATGCAATCTAGATAGTGTAGTCACAATTTAGCAGTCTCCAAGTACTTGTTGCTATTCTTCAAAGAATAACACTTTGCTACTCTCATGAGAGTGTAACATGTTATCGTAACCCCATCTATGCTCATGTCATGTGGCACCCATGCCATGTCGTACCCGATCCATGTTTCACACTAAACCTAGCCCTATAAATACCTTAAAGACTAACACTCTAGGGGTTGGAAAATCAAAAGTGCATTGATCATTTTAGCTATCTAAGCATCCCTGACACTTATACATCTAAGCATCTGAGCTTCACACCTTGGCACCTCCCAAAACGTAGTACACCAACGCACTCGCAAAATGTGGTAATAGCCAACCCAATAGGTTTAGCCTCCCTTGTAGCTATTAGCATTGCATCCTAGACATACCAAAGACTATGATTGCACTAATATGCTACCATTGTGCTTGCTTGATACTGTGTACCATTCTCACCTCTTTTCTAACAAAAGTTATGCTCCTCATTTTAGGGCAGTACATTTTTTCATTCTCAAGGTCTATTTCATTTCTTTTCTAAGTATTTTTCTCTAATATTAAGCATAACTCTTGCATTTCTCCACTATTCAATACATAGTTGCATGCTTATGTCACTATTTTTGGACAAGAAGTCTTTGCTACATTCTTACTTACTATCCCAATATCTACATGTAATGCTCTACAAACCTCTCTTAAAAATGGTTGTTTTAACACCATGTAAGTCCCTATCTAATTGACTAGATCATTCAGGGCATCTCATTTCCATTTCCTAGCACTACACTTGCATATATTCAAGGTTAGGATATATGCTCATTGACCTCTCAGTGTTCTTGCAATTGACATTTTTGTACATCACAGTTTTTGGCATTAGAAGAAGGGCCTCCCATTCCTTATGTGTTCAAGGGTAGTGCCACATGTTTTTTTCACCTCCATCACTAGCAATAAGCTAGTGTAGATGTAACACCCTTTTTGACCTACCATGGTGGTAGCTGGATCATAGGCTAGTACAAGAGTTGTCTACATTTCATTTAGTGTAGATTGGCCCTAGTTATCGGTTCCCCTAGAATCTTGTAGGACGAAAAGCCCAACTATGTCCATCGTGTCAAGATCTGAGTGCTCTAGAGAATGTAACAACCCTTTAGATCATAATAATTCCTTTGAGCGTAACGATCGTAATTCCAGAGTTAGTCACTTTTTCATAGCATTTTTAGAGTTGATCATTTTTTAGCCTATTTTCATAGTTTGCACACTTAGCTATTTTTTTCATCAATGTTTTTTGCATTGTAACATTTTTTGTTAGTGCTTTCTTTGGTTACATTTTTCTACATAGCAACATGAATCCTATAAACACCTCTACCTTTGCCTTGAGCATAGAGGTATCTCATCCCATTCAATAAGGAGTAGACATTGAGAAACCCCCTAGTCCTATATGACCACAAAGGTAGTCACTTAGACTACATAATCAATCACCTAAATACAGGGTGTTAGATGATGAATGGTACAACTTCCTTTATGCAAAGCTTCAAATAGGCCTATCATTAGACCACCAAGAAATAAAAGTGAAGTGCACTTTTGAAATCATTCATCGAAAAAAGAAGGAGTTTTTTCCCACCCCTAACACAGTCATCCCACTTACTAACACCTTTAGGTGGCTCCTAGACCAACTTCTTGGGGTGAGTGGGACAAAAGAATAAGATGAAGCATCAAACTATGATGAACCCCTCCAAGATGGACAGGAGGAGCTTGAGTCCTGTTCAGATAGTGGTGTCCCATTTTATGCCTCTGTCCAACAACTTGACTCCATTTTTGTACTGCACCAATCATATTCCTTTGCCCTATTTCAGGTAGCAATGATACTTCTGCAACCTAAGTCCATGCTTGTGATAGCTAGCTACCAAGTCCTGTATGCACAAAAAATTGTAGGACATTTTATCACTTTTCCCTTTGTCATTTCCTCACAATCTATGCAACCTTCCATTGTGAGTGCCTGCTTTTGCAAGCATGGCCACATGCAATCATCTAGGTCTTTGCCATGTCCCTAATTGGAGAGGCTCTCGATTGGTATTTTGTGCTCCCTAGAGCTTCCATTTCAACTTTAGAGGAGCTTCTAAGCTAATTTGTAACTTTCTTGAAGTATAACTTAAAGCCCAAGGCCACCTTAGACTAGTTAATGAACATCAAGCAAGGGGTGCTAGATCCAATGCAAAAATTTATACAATGTTGGAGTGCTTCCCTCAACGAAATTCATGAGCTGATAGTAGAAACTCACCTTTTGGCTATCTTTAAGGGCATAGTAAATGACTTTATCAAGTCAAAGCTGTACTACGTATCCTTGTGTTCTCTCAGCCAAGCTTTTGCTCAAATGAAGAGCATATAAGATGTAATGGAAGCTAGTAAGGACTCAACCTATGTGGCCTATAAAAATACACATATGAAAAAGAACAAAGAAAAAGGGAAGGTGATAGCAATATTTGCAGCTGTGGCCAATGAATCCAAACCCAAAAACACTAAGCCAGCAACAAAGGCACATAAGGCCCTAGCCAACAATAACAAGGCATTGGGTTTCTGCACCATGGAAACCAACCAGCCTACATCATTAGTGGCTATGGGCCAAGCTCCCCAAAGGTCAAACTTTGAGTGCAAGGATTACTCAAAGTACACCCCCTTACCCATCAAGTTATCAGAGCTCTTAGACCACTTACTTAGTGTTGGGCGTGTTCAACACAAATAAATGTCTGAGGATGGACGAAGACACCATGAGAGGTACTATGAAATCCTTAGAAAGCGTTTTGCAGCTATGCCAAATGAGCCCCTAGTCCCTAAAAACTTCAGATTGGACTTGATATTACATTCTCCCACACAACCTACAAGCTTTCCTAATGCACATGGAACCTTTTCTACAATTAACTACAAAACCCATGATGGATCTAACACAACTCATCCCATGGCGAGCCTTTGTCGGCTGGTCAAAGCTCCAAGTTGATGTAACACAACTCATCCTAGGTAGAAAACACTTGTCCTATAGATGCAACATGGTTGCCTCTAATAAAATCCTTATGAATGACATGTAGTCCACCTAGAAATGAAACATTCCAAAAAAATGATGCATCAAAAAGAAACAAGGAAGCAAAAGCAGAAAAAAAAGGAGAGAAAGACAAAAGAAAAATAAGACCAAGAGAAAAAATAAAATGGAACAAAATAAGTGCCCAAGTAAAGTACCAAAGTTGTCATTTTGAAATTGGTCTAGCCTTGGATCAACCATCTCACAAGCATTCTGATGAGAAGTTGAAATTTTAACTATAGGCCACCTCTGCATGTTGACTTCCCCACAAGCACTTCGATGAGGGATCATGCTTTGGTGACAAGCCATCATAATGTTTCATCCTAAAGCCACATGTACAAGTGAACATCCTCTCCATCCATTGTCCCTTGACCCATCTCCTTAACCTATTCCCTACCATAATTTATTCTCTTTAATCACTTTTAAGCATAGTGAAGTTTTGTCTAATCGGGCACTAACCAACAATGTTGGTGTCATATTCATCCTAGTGTTTCATATTCTTTGTCAACATCTCTTAGGCCAATCGTCTAGAAATTAACAAAGAGGGGCCAATGAAACACCACCAATTTCAAGCTTCTACAGTTCAATGGCAAATTTTTCTAAGTGTAAAAACTTGGGAAAGTTTTTCTAAGTATGGTGCTACGCTCTATAGCGTAGCCAATGTAGCATACATTGAGCCCTATTTTGCAAGATTTTTCTAAGTGTCAGTAGTAGTCTCATGAAAATTTTTCTAATTATCCTACTATGCTCTCAATCTACCTACTATGCTCCCTAACATAGCTCATGAAAGCATAACATGTGAGCGTAACCTCATCTATGCTCATGCCACATGGCACCCATGCCACATGGTGCCCAATCTGCATTTCATACTAGACCTAGCATTATAAATACCTTGAAGACCAGTATTCTAGGGGTTGGCAAATCAAAAGAGCATTGAGCATTTTAGCTATATAAGCATCCCCAACACTCATGCATCTGAGCATCTGAGCTTCACACATTGGCACCTCCCAGAATGTAGTGTCCCATCACACTCGCAAAACGTGGTGATAGCCAAGCCAGCAGGTTCAACTACCCTTGTAGCTATTAGCTCTACATCATAGACATCCCAGAGACTATGACTACACTACTACACTGCCACTATGCCTACTTGATGTTATGTACCATTCTCACCTCCTTTCTAGCAAACGTTATGCTCCTCATTTTGGGGTGGTGCATTTCTTCATTCCCAAGCTCTATTTTATGTCTTTTCCAAGTATTTTTTTTCTAATATTAAGCATAAATCTTGCATTTCTCCATTGTTCAATACATATTTTCATGCTTACATCACTATTTTTAGGGTTGGGACTCTCCACTACACTCTTGCTTGCTATCCCGGTATCTGCACGTAACGCTCTACAAACCTCTCTTACAAATGGTCATTTTAACACCATGTAAGTCCCTATTTGATCAAAAAAACTATTCAGGGAACATTTTTTCCATTTCCTAGCACTACCCTCACATAGATTCGGGGTTAGGTTATATGCCCATCAACCTCTTGGTGTTCCAACCACTAACATTTTTGGAAGTCATAGCATGATTAGCCAAAAATGCTAGTACTAATGGTGTTCTCGGTAGTACAAAGGTCAACTAGGCCTAAGTATAGTAAGGTTTCCTAGCATGCGAATGGAGGTGAAAGTGTGTAAAAACATGTAAAATAGTAAAAAAATGTGAATATAGTACTAAATGTTAATGAAAATGCTTAAAATGCAATAGAAGAAATGCTTAAAATGCAATGGAGTTTGAGAAAAAGAAAGAATGGTACCACCCTAGGTAGGGAGTGTAGCAATTACAATTGAGCTTTGAGGAGGTATGTAGTGTATAGATAATCACAGTAGCAACATAGCCAAAGTCTCTAGGATGTCCCAAGGTGAAAACTAACATCCGTTGTGAAGTCTATGCCTATTGGGTTGGCTACCTCGATGTCTTGTGGGCTTGCAATGTGTTGTGGTACTGAGTGGAATGAAAAGGTGTTGCCAAGGTGCTAATATGCTTTGGTGTACTTGGTGCTCAAGGTTGCTTAGGTGTAACAACCAAAACCGTTGGTGGCTGGAATCACTGAGGGATCAATGGATGCATAGCCTTAACCCCACCCCCACATGAGGGCCTCTAGGAATAGAGGTAGAGTATCCTAAATGGTCTTGTCAATTGAATAGGGGCTTTGCTAGCTACAACTGAGGTAGTGGGTACAATCGAGAGGTGGCATGCTTAGCTAAAATGCAAATGCAAATAATATGTAGTACAACATGACAATGCATGAAAAAGTGCAAAACGATGCAAGAAAATGCTAGAAATGGAAGAGAGAAATGGAACACCACCCCAAATGGGAATGTAGTTAACTTCGAAAAGGTCTCAAAAAGTACAAAATGTATAATAGGTGCAGTGGAAGCGTAGTCATAGTCTTGGTTGTGCCACACCATGAAGTCTGGTGCTTACTATGATGAATTGTGCCTACCAAGTTGGTCACTATAGTGTACCATGTGGTGTTCTATAGGGTTGCAATGGGGCTATAGTGGACTATGATATGCAGTTTTTCTTCTCTGCTGATGTGGTGTGGTTCAAGTCTCATTTGCCCATAGAGCTAAGTGCCAAGATTCCAAAATGCCAAATGGCAAGTGCTTAAAAATGCTAATGTCCAAGGATTGAAAACCACTTGCAAATGCCAATAGTCAAGGAATGCCAACCTTTAGGAAGTCCCAACAATTTTGGAATGCCAATCATCGAGGAATGCCAACTATTGGGAAATGCTAATTGTTGAGGAATGCCAACTATCAAGAAATTCCAACAATTAAAACGTTGGGGGTCTAGGGTTATCTATAGTACTAGGGTTAGCAAAAAACATAGATCAGGTGCCACATGGCAATGTAGTAGGTGGAACTATGAGAAAAATTTAGAAACTTTTCTAAGTTCAGAGGTGACCAAAAAATTTTCTACCTCTGGTTGCTATGCTTGCTATGCTCTAGAGCATAGGTACAACTTTGGAAAAATGGGGAGCACAAGAGAAATGCAAATTGCTAATCTTGTTTGTTGGAGGAGTGCTAGAATTGAGGTGAAGGTTGATGCTGAGCTCTGGAGGCATTTGGAGGCTATTGAAGGCTTCCTTGCAATGTTACACTGGCTATGCTTTGGACCGTACCAAAACCCTTAGATAAATTTTGAATTTGACGTCCAACACTGGCTACACTTGCTATGCTCTATATTGTAGTACAGATGCTTCAAAAAACTTGGCACAAATTCAATCTTCTTCAATGCCACCCTAGATATGCTCTAGAGCATAGCACCAACACTTAGAAGAATTTGCCAAGTTTTGACACTTAGACAAATTTGCAGTTGCAATGCTAAAGCCAAAAATTGGTGGTGTATCAATGGCCTTTGTTTGTTGACGTCTAGAGGAGTGGCATGAGAGATGTCGACAAAGAATTGCAAAACACCATAGTAGACATAGCACCAACATCACTCATTGGTACAAGATCAGGTGTCGTTCCACTACGTTCAAGAGTGTTGTGGATAAGGGTATGCTTGGGCAAAGTGTGTAGGTAATGTGCTAGGAAGATAAAATTCAAGTAGAGGAAATAAAATGTAAACAATGTATCCTAATGCAAGACGCAAAGTTAGCATGATTGACAGTGGCAATGGCATGAAGAGGATTGCCCTTAAAACATTGACCTCTCATCAAAGTTCTCATGAGAGAGTCAAAGTTGATCCAAGGCTAGGCTAGTTGTGAAGCTACAACATTTTTCATTTTCTTAGGGATGTTATTTTTCCTATTCTCTTTTATTTCATTTTTTCCTATTTTTTTGCTTTGCTGCAAGCCAAACCCCCATAGGGTTTGGCTTATTACTAAATGCTAGCTGCAAGGTGTGGGCGATCAAGTAGATGGACTTTGCTTTGATGAGTTGCAAAGTGTTTCCTCCCAGGGATGAGTTGCATTACATCTACCTAGTCTTTGACCAACCAATAGAGGCTCCCCATGGAACAAGTTGTGTTATGTCCACCTTGGGTTCTATGATTGATGTGAAGAGAATGCCATATGCATCATAGTGCATATGCATAAGAGTGATGTGCAATCATGGGTATGCAGGGGATGAGAGGATATTGAAATGAAGTGGATAGGCTATAATGGGATGAGGGGGATGTGTACTCTTGAGTGGCTTAACAAGTCTAATCATGCACATTAGAGGAATGTCGCAATTTGCTATTGCAATAAGATACATCTTTGCACAACCGCCTCTAAGGCTTCATCTTGAAAATACAACTCCAAGAAGATAAGAAAACCATAAAACATGAAATGCAAGTGCAAATGCTAGATGTGAAGATGCTACAAGTGCTCAATGAAAAGATGTTGCAAATGCGTCAAATGTTATGCTAGTTGCAAGTGCTTAGGAAGCCAGTGAAAGTGCTAGGGCAATGATGCTATGAGTCCTTCAAAGGTCACATTAATGGTAGGTGCTCCAAAAGATTAGTAGAATGGTGGGAGGAAATGATGCTGTGAGTGCCCCAAGGGTTTGACCAATGGTAGGTATTCCAACAAATTAGCAACATGCCAATTTAAAGTTCTGGTAGATCGTGAACCCAATTTAAGATCCTGGTAGGCTATGATGTGCTAGTTTATAGTTCTAGCAAACTACTAGGTGCTATTTTAATGTCATAGTAGATAGTGGATGTTGTGCTAATTTAACATCATGACCCAAGGATGATCTGTGCCAATTTATAGTCATAGTAAACTGCTACACTAGTTTATAGTCATAGCAAACTATCTATGCCAATTTTTTACATCATGGCAAACGAGTGCTTACCTTGCTTGTGTGAGGCATGATGCTACATGCATAGTCATGCTATGTGCCTGCAAGATCTTGCAAAAATCAACTAGAAAAACAACATCAAGTGGCACCTATCATAAACAGAGTTAAAATGCACTAATGAAAGGAAAGCAATGCAAAAAGAAATAGTTTTAGGCCGTTTCAGGCCATGGGCTAGTTTAAGGCCTTTTCAAGCCATGTTTTTTTGTAGTTTTATGCTTTTTTTTATTTGTATGTGTTTTTGATGTTTTTTAAATGAAATTCATAAGCTAAGCTAATGAATGCATAAACAAAGTAGAAATGCATAAACAAAGCAAAGTAGTGTGTAAACTAATCAAGCAAGTGTAATGTAAATGTATGAACAAATACAACATAGGAAAAACCAAAAATGCATGATCCATAGAGGCAAATGGTAAGTAGGCGCTTAGTTTATTTTTGGCTAAGGAAAAGTCTTGTACATGTAGTTGCTTCCTAACTAAGTGTGGATTAGTAGATGCATAGGGCTTAGGGTCCTCTTGGAGGTTGTTAGCTTCGACCAGTAATTCAAGTGTGTTAGCCTCAGGCATTATGTTGGTTGTTGGAGGTGTACCACAAAGAAACTCCACCTCTGACACTTGATCTATGTCTATGTTGTGGGTAGCTGGACGGGGACATTACCATTGTGGATGATAACTTGACCACTTTCATAGTCCATAGTTGGGCTAGCCAAGGCCTACCTAGGATTAGGTTGAAGCTTAGCATCTCCTCTATGATAGTGAAATCTATGCTAGTGGAAAATTTCTCTCCTGCCATGAAGGCTAGGTTGATTGTACCCTTCATAGTGACACATGATCCATTGAATGATTTTAGACACACAATTTGTCTACCAAGCCTAGCTTGTTGATGATGGAGTATAGGACTACATTTTTTGCTGCACCATCATTAACATGCACTCTACAAATTATGCACTACCCAACATGTATGCTAATGGACAATGGAGATGTAGTGACCTTCCCTCATTCAAGGTTGACATTGACTACATCATCGTGAAATGTTTGGAATGTTGAAATTGATTCCTGTGGTGCAAGGGACAACATCATAGCATATATGGATGCCTCATTTGTAGGGATGTCATCTATAATAGGAATGTAGGCCAACATTTAAGCCAAGTATTGGCGGTGAGTAGATGAGGTCATGACTAGGTTGTACACGCTCAACGTTGTGTTCTTTTTCTTGAGCATTTATTTCACCTAGGCTAGTGTAGCTACGAAGTCCTTTTCATTAGTCATTTTGTTAGCCTTAACTTCCTCTATGCAACTTGAGAGACCTCTCATGGAGGGGACTTGGGCTTAGCTTGCTTAGCTTGCTTTGGGGTAGGGACCCTAGATTTTGGTTGTTTCTTGCTAGTTATGGCCTTTGCTTCGACCATGGGGGTTGTGAGGTGGTCATTCATCCTCTTGCATTGTCATTTAGTAGGCCTACCCAAGTTGCCAATGGGGTCTGCCCTCAAAGGAGGAGAGGTCAAGATGTTGTCCACTATTGGCCTTTGGGTATGTTAGGCACCATCATTTTGTATCACCCTTATGAAAAATAGTGATTTAGGAGGTGTTGTTGGGACAACTTGTTGTGGCACCTTGATGATGAAAGGTTTCTTAGCTTCTGTTGTTGTTGCATCATGTCAATTTAACATCTTAGCAGACAATTGCTATGGGACATTGACCACAAAGGGTGTTGTAGGTGCTTGAGGTAGCACTTTGATAACAAAGAGAGGCATCTTGCTTATGGAGGCCGAGTGGATCCTTGCCTTATTAGGAGGCACATGGATCATAAAAGGTTGTTGCATAGGCTTAGACTTGCCACCTACGATGATGGATTTTATGACATAGGAGGCATCACCTATTCTATCATTCTTTATAGATCACCCTGCAAAGCATGATAGTTGTTTGTACTATGACCAAACAACTAGTGGTAATGATAGTATTGGTCCAACTTGAAGTGTTGTGGGACTGAGGGCTTATTCGGTACTACTGAGGTAGGGTTCCTTAGTAATTCATAGTACCTATCATATTTTTTGTAGGTAATTTTTGATACATGTTTGTATTGGATTTGCCTAGCTTTTAGGAGTTTCTCTAGTAGTTTAGAGGGTTCTATCAGTAGCAATGTATACTTTGAGTGATCCTTGCACTCAAAGTTGGGCCTTGGGGAAACCCTTGTCAATGTAGGCAACTTGGTGCTTGGGTTGGCAACTTTGTGAGCTAGGGCCTTGAGCTACTTAGTTGTCAAGCCTTGGTTAATTGCTTTTGTGTTTGTGGCCACTATTTCCACTATTGCATTTTGCTTGCATGCATGTTGGTTTCTGTAGGCCATGTAGGCCAAGTCATTGCTAGCTTGCACTACCTCCTCTATGCCCTTCATTTAGGCAAAGGCTTGGCTAATAGACTTCTAGGCTAGGTAATATAGTTTGAACTTGATGAAGTCACTCACTCCACCCTTGAAGATGGCTAGTAGGTGCATCTTTGCTAAGGGTTCACGCATTTTGCTCAATGTAGCATTCTAGCATTGGAGGAATGTTAGCACAATCTATAAGGGCCCTTGCTTGACTTGCATGAGTTAGTCAAGGGTTACTTTAGGCTTTAGATTATACCTAAAGTGTGTCACAAATTGGATTATGAGATCCTCCAATGAAGAGATTGAGTCCTTGGGTAGTGCATGATCCTCCAACACTAGTCTAAGGCCTTGCTAGTGAGTGACATGGGGAAAACATGCATGATGGCATGTGGCCAATCTTGAAGGAGAAAGCACATGAATCAGCATATGACCAAATGTTTGTTTATGTCCCCTTCACTATTGCACTTGGTGAGTTGAGCTAGCTAGACCCCACCACCTTGACAGTGTTGAAGGAGGCAACTTTGATTTGGTTAATCTCCTCTATCAAACTTTGGATTAGCTAGAATGCTTGATCTAAGCTTGGGGATGTGCCAGCTAGTTGCATTGGCTGGGCTTGTGTTGGTTGCATAGCATAGGGTGGGATTGTTGGTTGTAAAGTTTTCTAGTTTAACCTCATAGCAAATGTTCATTGCTAGTTAATGTCATAGTAGATAGCAGATGCTTGTTGCTAGTTTAATGTCATAGCAGATGGATTTAGATGACACATTGGCTAAGTAATGGGCATGGTGACCGAGGTAGGCCACACACAAGTGGGGTGGACGAATGCCATGGGGATCAATGAGACAAGTAGGATGTAAGATGCATAAATCATTTGGGGTTGCGAAGTGACCCCTATGTGAGCATAGGACTGGGTAAATGCAGTGGTTGCTTGCAAAGAAGCCTAAATTAGCATGGTCACCATCTCGAATAGGATGAATGGACCGAATCGAGGAGGGACCGTACTAGGGAGTAATTGTTGGAAGATGATGTAGAGAGGGCTCTCACATACAAAGTGGGCATTGAACTCATCTTCTTCCTCCTATGAGGCTCCCTCATATGTTGTTCCTACATCATGCTTGTTTACATACATGAGTTGGGAGAATATTTGGTGGTAGGACTCCATGATTGGGATTATGTCGAACAAGGAGGGGTTGTACTCTCAACCATCTTGGTGCACTCATTCATAGCCCTATTTTACCTCCAAGTCAAGGCAATCCATTAGTAATCCTACTTGGATTTTGGAACAAACAAAATTATATTTTTCATGGCTTAACATGACACACTTTTGGTAGAAAATGTAGAAGGTTGATCTAGATTCATGTTCACAGATCGAGTTGTGAGAGTTGTTGTTTGTAAAAAATGACTAATTCTGAAAACTATAGAAAAATACTAAGCGTATTAGTAGTAGAAAAATGACTAAAAATGTAGAAATATGGATAAATCTAAAAATGAAAAAAAATGGCTAAGTTTGGAACTATAGAAAATTTTACTAAGTATGAAAATGAAAAAAAAATGCTAAGCATGAAAATGTAGAAAAAAAATGCTAAGTATGGAAATGTAGAGAAAAAGCCAATTGTGAAAGCTACTAAAAATGGCTAACTCTAGTGTTACATTCGCAATGGTTGCTACGCTCTGAGAACTTGTTACACTCTTCAGAACATCTAGAGTTTTGAATGCAATGGATATATTTGGGCTTTTATCTTGTGGGATTCTAAGGGAACCAACAACTGGTACCAATCTACACTAACTAATGGTGGAGAGACCATGTAGTACAACAATAAAAAATGTAGAAGAAAATGGTGATGGCCTTCTTCTACTACCAAAATACTATAATGATCAAAAACATTGGTGATTGGAATCATCAAGGGATCAACAAATGCATAGCCGTAACCCCATCTCTGTGCAAGGGCCTTGCTAGAAACAATGGAAAAGCACTCTAAATAGCCTTGTTGATTGAATAGGGACTTTGTTAGTTGCAACTGGGGTAGTGGGTACAACCAGGGGATGGCATGATTAGCTAAAATGCAAATTCAAACAATACATAGTATAGTGGAACAACACATGAAAAAGTGTAGAAATATGCCCAAAAATGCAAGAAAATGCTAGAATTGGGAGTGTAGTTTAACTCCAAAAAGGTCTTAGAAGGTACAGTGTAAAATAGGCATAATGGAAGCATAGTCAAAGTCTCGATGATGTTGAGCTATGAGGTTTGGTACTTTCCATGATGAACTATGCCTACCAAGTTAGTTATTTTAGTATACTATGCAATGTTCTATAGGGCTACAATGGGCTGTGATATGCAACTCTACCTCTCTACTAGTGTTGTGTGATATGGGTCTCGTTTGCCCACAAAGCTAGGTGGCAAGATGCCAAATTCCAAGTGCTTAAAAATGCTCACATTCAAGGAATGCCAATCACTTGGGAATGCCAACTGTTAGGAAATGCCAATAGTTAGGGAATGCCAAAAATTGGGGAATGCTAATCATCAAGAAATGCCAATAGTCATGGAATGCCAACTGTTGAAGAATGCCAACAATTAAAATGTTGGGGGTCCAAGGGTATCTATAGCACTAGGGTTAGCTCAAAACATAGATCATATTCCACATGGCAATGTGGTGGGTGGGACTACAAGAAAAATTTAGAAACTTTTCTAAGTCTGGAGGTGACCAAAACATTTTCTAACTCTGGTTGTTACACTCGCTCTGCTCTAGAGTGTAGGTATGATTCTGGACAAATGGGGAGCATAGGAGAAATGCAAATTGCTGATCTTGGTTGCCAAAGGAGTGCTAGAGCTAAGGTGAAAGTTGATGTTGAGCTCTAGAGCCATTTAGAGATTGTCAAAGGCTTCTTTGCAATGCTGCACTAGCTATGCTTTGGAGCATAGCACAACACTTAGACAAATTTTGAATTTGATGTCTAGCACTAGCTACACCTGCTATGCTCTAAAGTGTAGTAGGGATACTTAGAAAAATCTAGCACAAATTCAATCTTCTTCCACACTATGCTAGAGCATAGCACCAACACTTAGAAGAATTTTCCAAGTTTTGACACTTACAAGAATTTTTAGTTACAATGCTAAGGCCCAAAATTGGTGGTGTTTCATGAGGTGCCAAGTGATGCTCTAAAATGCCAACTACTACTTAGAGTTTCTAGCCAAATGCTTCAAATGCCCACCACTAGAATGAATTTCCAACCCCTAGAGTGTCAAATGTGGGGGTATTTATAGGCTTAGGGTTAGCATGAAGTGTGGATCGAGTGCCACATGGAAAAAGGGATAGGTGGGGCTACATTGACCTTTGCTACACTCCTATTGGAGCAATTGGTGCTACACTCTGGTATGCTTCATTGGAATCCAAGAGACTACCAAAATGTGGCTAGGCTACCAAGACTACATGTGCCAAGATCTTAATATACTTGAAAATAGTGCAAAATAGTGCAATTAGTGCAATTTGGAGGCTACACTTCGAGACTACATTCTCCCATATTTTGAGTAGGATTGAGTGTGGGTACAATTTTAGGACATGGAGGGGATACAAAAAGAGTGCAAGTTGTTGATCCTGCTTGCCAAAGGAGTTCTAGAGCTAGAATGAAGACCTATGCTAAGCTCTAGAAGCTTTTGGAGGCAGTTTTGTGTTGCTCCACTAGCTACTCTATGAGCATGACATAGAAATTAGGTAAATTTTGTAAAAAAATTGAAGTCCATTACTGCTACACTCATGAGCATAGCAAGATGGTACAAGGCATAGCATGGACACTTAGAAAAATCTGGCAAAAATTTCAATCCTTGATCCTGCTATGCCAACTACACTTGGGAGCATAGTAGAAGGTGTAGCTTCAAGAGTTAGAAAATTTACCAAATGCCTCTTCCATGTTGAGTTAGCTTGACAACTTCTAGCTCAACACTACTTCAAACTAGTCACTAGAGTGTTGCTATGATTGTTACACTAGAAAGCATAGCAAGAGGAATGTGAGTGTAGTAAGACACTTAGAAAAATTTCTATAGTTGTTGCTTGACACTTAAAAAATTTTGCAAATCTAGTTGTATGTTTCATGCTACACTGGCTACACTCTAGAACATAGCCCTAGTAGTGGGATCTTGGTACAGACACTTAGAAAGAATTTATCTTATGTTGACACTTAGACAAATTTTCCTTGAAGTGCTATTACCTAAATTTGGTGGTGTTTCATTGGTCCCTCTTTGTCGACGTCTGGAATAGCAACCTAAGAGATGTCGATAAAGAACCCAAAACACCACAACAAACATGACATCAATATCACTTGTTAGAACTCAATCAAATGGTGCTTCATTAGGCTCAAGAGTGCTAATGGTCATGGCATGCTTTAGGTAATGAGTGTAGGGAATTGGCTTGGGGATAGTAAGGGAGGAATGAGATACAAACAATGTATCATGTTGCAAGATGCAAAGTCAATACAATTGACTATTATCAAAGCACCAACGTGGCTTGTTGCCAAACAATGGCCACTTTTTGGAGTGCTTATGTGAAGGTTGTTGTGAATTTAGGGTTTTATTGGTTGCAAAATTGTAGCTTTGTTGGATTTTTTTGAGGGCATGTTTTACCCCATCCCCCCCCCCTTTTGGCAAAATGCTAGCTATAGATGCTTATCATCAAGTGAACTACATGCCACTCGATAGTCTTTGCTTAGAGGAAACTACATCACATTTGTAGAATAGGTGTTTCCTCCTTGGGATGAGTTGTGTTACATCTACGTGGGCTTTGACTAGCCCATAAAGGCTCCCCTTGGGATCAGTTGTGTTACATCCATCATGGGTTCTATGGTTGACTGAAAGAAGGATGCCATACGCATCAGAAAAGCTTGCAAGAAAGGTAGGAAAAATGTAAGGTAGAGAAGGTAAATGTAAGTAGGTTATACCAAGGATAGTAGGGGTGTGCACTCTCAATTAGCTTAGCAAGTCCAACTAGGAACATCAGCACAATGTGGTGCCTTGCTACTATAATGAAATGTGCCTTTGAAAGATCATCTCTGAGGCTTCATCTTGCAAACACAATGCAGAGGAAATAAGAAAACAACCATACAACATATGAAATAAGAGTAGACTATTGGTTGCGAGGGTGTTGCAATTACTACAAGTGCTAGAAATGTTACAAGAGTTTGCAGTGCCAAAGAAAGAATGCCAGTGTAGATTTTAAAGCCAAAAAGCTACAAAAGATCCACCAAACACACTAGAAGTAAGTTCCTAAGGGAGGCCAATGAGGTGGCCAAGGGCAATGGTAATGCAGGTACTCAAAACTCCACATGAAGGATAGGAGTTTAGAAATCCAACAAGATGGTGGGTAGCCATGCTACTAGATGCACTTCCAAGCCCAAGCAATGGTGAGGGTTGAAGGATGATAGTGTTGTGGCTAAGCCACAGTACTGCTAGGACTTTAACAAGTGGTGCTGACAGTGAGAGCCCAAACCACTAATGAAACACCCAAGGTTGATGATGTTGTCAACATGGCCTAGGGGTGGTACTACTGGCGATGGTGGTCGTAGCTCCAGAAGGTTAGAAAAATGCCTAAGGGCATCTTCAAAGGATCAAAAAAATACCAAAGGTGGTGAAGCTGCAAATGTTCTAGAGGCTCTTTCTTGACAATGTGAACTCCATTCCAAAACTGCAATGCCTCACCCTTCCCAAACTATGAGATGTGGGCAGATGATGAAGGATTAGAAGTATTCATGCTTACTTGTTCACAAAACTATGTGTTTTGAGTTGTATGTGCTAGATTGTGAACCTAGTTTAAGATCTTGGTAGAACACATGATATGCTAGTTTAAGGTCCTAGCAAACTGTGAACCTAGTTTAAGGTTCTATCAGACTATGATGTGCTAGTTTATAGTCCTAGGAGACTACTGTATGCTATTTTAACATTGTAGCAAATGGTGGATGTTGTGCTAGTTTAACATCATGATGTAAGGATGGGTTGTGCGAGTTTATAGTCATAGCAAACTTGCTATGCCAATTTATAGTCATAGTGGATGCTCTATGCTAGTTTATAGTCATAGTGGACTCTCTATGACAATTTATAATCATAGTAGATACTTTCTTACCTTACTTACCTTGCTTTGTCATTGATGTGATGTTGTGTACTATGCATAGTACAACTTTGCATATGAATGGTTGATCAGATTGGCAAACTCATTACTATCTAGATTAGCAAGCTTGAATGCTCCATTGTTAGAGGCCCTAGTAATTAGGAAAGGCCCCTCCTAGTTGGCTAAGAATTTGTCTATGGATTCAAAAATGGCCTTGAGGACTAGGTCCCCTCTCCTAATTAGGCATTGATGTTAATTCTTGTAGTGCTTTTATCATTGCCGCTCTTGGTACCATTCGATTCGATTAAGCATCTACATGTGCTACTCTATAGACTCAAGGTTACTAGTTCTCAACTCATTATTTTGGGCCCCATTAATGAAGCTTGAGAGGATTACACAAAGTGATGGGACCTACAATTCAAGAGGTAAGATTACTTTGGACCCATACATAAGGCTATATGGCATCTTACCTATTGCTATTCTATGCATGGTGTGGTACGCCCATAGTACATAGACCAGATGCTCATGCCATCATCATTTACTATTGCTAAGCATCTTCTTTAAAAGGTTGACAATGACTATGTTTGTGGCTTCTGCTTGGCCATTCACCTATGGGTAGTATGGTGATGAGAAGGAATGCTTGATGCCAAGGTATTCGTAGAAGGCTTTGGTTTTTGTACTACTAAACTATGGCCCATTGTCCATGACAATGGTCATGGGAAAACTAAATAGGGTTACTATATTGTCAAGGATGAATTTGAAAACCTACTATGATGTGGTCCTCCTAAGGGGAATGGCTTCAACCGACTTGGTAAAATATTCGATGATAGTTATGATGAAGCTATGCTCTACAAAGGACTTAGGTGTGATGGGCCCTATGATATCCAACCCCAAATGTTGGAATGGCTACGTGATCTACATGGTGTGCAGTTTAGTAGGTGGCACGTGCATTAAGTTACCATGCTGTTGATAGACATCACATGTATTGACCTTGGAAATACAATCATGCTCCATGTAAGGCCAATAGTAGCCTAAGCATTTTCTTTTCAATGCCATTTCCTTGGGTGCTATGTGGCCTCTACATACTCCCTTATGGACCTAATCAATGATCATTTGCAGTTTGGCATCACTAACACTAGTTAGTAGTATGCCATCATAGCATTTGTGATATAGTGTTCTGTCACCTACAATGATGTACTACCATGACCATTTCTCCACTACATCCTTTTGGGCAATCGTTAGATGTCATGGAGGCACACCCTTTTGAAGGTATGACCTGATGTTATCATACCACTCTTGCACATGAGCTATGAGTATTGTGGCTACAGATGCAATATCAGTTACTTGCATGATAGGTTTGATGCAATCCATTACTAAGGTGTGCAAGGCATGAAACATGTTGGTTACAATGCTTATGGCTAATGTGTCTAATGTGTCAACAATGGTATTCTTTTTGTGAGGGATGTGTTGGATATCTACAGTTGCAATCCATCAAAGAAAGTGCTTCGCCAAGTCATAATAAGGTTGTAAGTGTTGTGCTTTACAAGAATAAACCTCTATAACTTGGTTGATGACTAATTATAAATCACCTTAGATCACTAGGTTTCAGATTCCTAGGTCATGCACTACTATAAGACCTCTAAGAAGACCTTCATACTCCACTACACTATTAGTGTAAGGAAATGTAAAGTGATAAGAAAAGGGTCAAAGCTCCCTAAAGGGAAACATGATTATGATAACAGCACTACCTCCTTGAGAGGTTGAAGCATCATTAAAGTGTAAAATTATCTCAAAGTTAATAGGCACTTGACTTATACTACTAACATTCTCATGCAAGAATTCTAGATCTATGGTTGGTTGATTGTTTACTAGTGAAGCAATGAGTTGTGCAACTATTTCTTGACCTTTAGTTAATGCTTACACTATGTAATGCAAGTCAAACTCCATGGTTATTACTTTCCACCATGTAATTCAATTGCTTCCTTAGATGTTCTTTGTGATTGCCCAAAGTACATTGGTTTTGTAGATGATGCTTACCTAGTTGCGGAAGAGATAATACCTTCACTTCTTAAGTCATGAAGGTTGTACTGAGTTGGTGCTCTAGGTTGATCTGAATATGATTATAACCAGAGAACCAATCCATAAATGACAATAAGGAATGAACAACCATAGTATCAACTAATTGTTCTATGCTAGGCAATGGGAAAATGTCTATAATGGTCACCTTATTTAGGTCTTGGAAATCTATGCAAATGAGTATGCTTTCAATTTTTTTATTTACAACCATGATGTTGGAGACCTAGTCTATGTAGTCAATTGCCTAGATGAAACCAACCTTATAAAGCTTGGTGATTTCATCATGGACTGTCAATGCCACTCCAGGCCTAACCTTACGAGGTTCCTGTCTAACTAGTTTTATGCATGGATTGAGGATGATATTGTGCTACACTATATGAGGATCTAGGCTTGGCATATCCTTGTAGGACCATGCAAATACCTTGATGTTGTCATTAAGTGTTTTTGCAATGCTTTGGGCTTGTTGAGGCTCTAACAAGAAACTAAGTTTTAGTGTCTTCCCCTCATTACTGAGTGTTGCTATAGGGACTTTGACAAGGGATCCTTAGTGATGTCACTTGCCTCTAGATTGAGAGCCATAACTAGATGGTTGGTCCAATATAGTGTTGCCTCTACAAATGTTATGTAGTCATCATGGGCTATTGGCTCAAGGTCTAGGTATTGGGCATCAATGCATTGGATGAGGTCACCATGAGGTCCAATGAGGACCAAAGGTGAATGAAGATGCTCATATGTGCTCATGTTGTAATCCTACAAAATCTCTTGCAAAAAAAACTAGAAAGAATGTCAAGTAGCACCTATCTTAATAGATTCAAATTGCCTCACATGAGGAAAGTAATGAAATTACTAATTTTCTAAACATGTAATAGTGGACATTAGAAAAGCAAGCGTGCAAACTAGTTTTAGGCCTCGACAGGCTAGATTGCTAGTTGAAGGTTTTAGCAGACTATGATTTTTGCAAGATGCATTATTTCAAGCTAAGAAGAGAGTGTTTATGTTATGGAATTGGGTTGGGCATTCACTAGGAAACCAGAAAAATCTCAAAAAATTTCTAAGTCTAGTATTGTTAGAAAAACATTTAGAAATTTTTCTAACTCTAGCTTCTACATTAACCCTTGCTATGCTCACCTCCTCTTGCTATGCTCCACAAGAAACTTAGGAAAATTTTCCTAAGTGTGGGAGCATCGGTGTGGTAGGTGATGATTTAATTATCCCAAGGGTGGTATATATGCATGATTCACTATGGGTAAATTGTCATTTTCCAAAGTGTGAATAAGTAGTTACAGAGCATAGTGTAGTTTGAAGTAGGAGTGATAACTAGAGCATAGTAAGTAAAGTGTAGTGGCTAGAGAATAGCACCAGGATGATGTGCTATAGTAACTATCAACACCTCAGACTTACCAATGCAGAAAAGGGAATGCAAGCCTTGGAACACCTATTGCAAGTATAGGTGGAGGAGAGGAGAGCACTGCTAACTGCTAGGTATGCTTGCTATGCTCATCCCTTTTGCACCATTTGTCTCTTTGCATTCTACCTTTTCTTGCTTAGCATTGGGGTTTGGTCTTAGGGCAGCTTACCTTGGTAGGGACTACTACCATCCTAGCTACCTTGGCAACTACAGCCAAGGGGAGAAGATGTGTACATGGGTTGTGGGTCTATGTTGATGCGTTGATGTTTTATTTTAATTATTTGTAGCAAATGGGACAAAGGAAAACACATGGTCTATGAGGGATTTAGTACATTTATTCCTAAGGGACATGGTGCATAATGTAAGGGAGAGAAAAAAAATAAGGGTTTTTTTCTCATGGTGGATTGGGATTTCCCTCACTGGGGGCCATGCCACATGGATGACATAAAATGGATAAAAAATGACTATGGCTAGGGCATGCATGGCGAGATTTCATTTGTTCCTTTTTTTCCTTTTTGTGTTTGTGTGTGGGTGAGGGCAATGGTAGATTGGGACAAGGATTATGGCTAAAAATAGTTGCAACCAAGGGATAGGGTTCTACCATTCCTTATTCTATGATGTGGGGGCAATGTAGGGTGAGGGAAAAAGGAGGGTTAGACATCACAAGGACATGTGGGTAGAAGGCCATAGGGATGAGAAAATGGATAATGGTATAGTCACAAAGGCGATGGCTATGGTAAGGGGGTGGATGGAACTAGGGAGATCACCAAGGCCATAGCCATGGCAAGTACCCTAGCACATGTCATTGGTGTGCAATGACACTGTGTAGCATAGTGAAAGAGATGTGTTGATGAAAGCTTATGTATTGGTGACTGTGCTTCCTAGGAGTGTAGCCAACACTTTGTTAAAATTGGTTAATTTCCAGATGTGTTGGGATGCTATGCTCCCAACAGTTAGAATTCTTTTATTAATTTTTCACTCATTTTGGGGCTATGCCCCTTGGGAAGCATAACTGGTACTTAGAAAATTTGGTGATTTTTTTTTGGCTACACTCCCTAGGAAGCATAGCAAATAGTTAGAATTATTTTGAATCTCATGCTAAACCACTTAGAGTTAGAAAAATTTTGAGAAACTTAAAAAAAATTATCAAGTGTAAAACTAGAATGCCAAATGCACAAGATGCCAAGTGCAAAAATGCCAATAGTAAGAATGCCTTATGCGAAACAAAATTCTAAATGCATGAAAGCCATGCCAGAATGCTAATTTTGTAAGTTGAACATATGGATACTAGAACATCCAAACCATGTTGATGCAAATGGTACCAATGTAAAGTGAAATACTAATGCTACGTTAATGTTGTACTCCAATGGGCACTAGGCACATTAACTATGTATTGATGTCCTATGCTCACAAGGCCCCATGGGGGACCCTAAGGATATATTTGTAAGTCATTTTAAGCTAAATTTACTAATTTTTTCTAACCGTAAGTTAATATTTTATGCCAAAATATAATATGTTATGTGCTAACACTACATTCATTTGCTATCTTGCAGTTGTAGGATCCTACTAAAGCCCGTCATAGTGGTCATGGACCTCTTCAACATTCTATCCTACATTAGTGAGCCCATGCCCAACACGCTTGCACCTAACATGAAGTTAGGCCATTAGTTGATGTGGTTTTGACTAGGGGCATCCAAATTCCTGGCTTATCTACTATAGCACATTAGTGTGATCATGTGGTCATAGTTGGCAATGGATGCTACAAGCACCATCATCTAGATGTTGTTGGCTGGGGAAAAGTAGGACATACTACAATTCATGTTTGATAAGCCCATGACTAGTGGTGATCAAGTAGCTGGCCTGAGACTAGGTCCCAGGAGTGTTCATCCTTTAGCCAAGATTTGGAGCATGCTAGAGTTCTCTTGTTATAATAAGATCAACACCCTTTTCATTGTCATGCACATGCATATAGTCTTTCAAAACCCACTTGGAACTGTATATTATGCTAAAGGGTAAGTGCGCTTACTTTTCATTATGTCTCGTTGTCATTAGCCATGCTAAATTTGCTAACTACTGATTATGGATGTCTAATGCTAGGTTTAAAGTTGATGATGAGGGACTCCATGAGGAGATAGGGGATCCTACTTTGACCTGTACCATGCTAAAGGTATTTTCTTCTAGTTTGAGCTTTCAGGAGGTAGGTATTCAACATGTGGTAGAGGACTTAGAGAAATACCCCACTTGGTACCTGAAGGTATTTGAATGGTGTTGGACCTATGATTGGCTTGATGAGGGATGGACTAGCAGTAAGACTATCTTTAAAAATCTTGTTGTGCCATCACCTACATTGTGCACATTATTTATTCCACATGAGTATTCATTATGTTGCCTTGACTTTTATTGCTTGTTCTCATGCACCCATTAATCACATGATGCTAAATTGTGTTTGCCTATGTTACAGTTACCATTGCTTCAAGAGAGGTAACAATGGTTACCATTGGCCATTATGAGGCCACCCTCATTATGAAGTACAACAATGTAGAGGGGACGTAGGAGTGGTTATGTCATCAATCCCTAGGGGCTCTAACTAGTCAGCTTACACATGCTGGGTTGATGGACCTTTTCTTGGCCCTTAACCCAAGTACACTATTGGTTGAGATGGTGACCATCGTTGACTTCTTCAACTGTGATGCCCACTATTTTGTTACTTGCATGCATAGAGTGAGGGTAGTCTTGTACCTCAATGATAACTTCTTCATTAACTTATTTAGCCTTCCTCTGAGGGCCCATCAATCATTAACAAGCATAATCGAGAGGCGAACAAGAGAGAGAAGATTGAAGAGTAGCTAGGGATCACTCACTCTTGTAAAAGCATCATGGTCAAGAATGTGCACATGCCTAAGGTCTAGATACTTTACCCTCTTTTCTATGCCCATGTCTTTCCTAAAATGCTCTCCTATGGAAAGGTCCTTGGGGTGGAGTAGGCACAAGTAATATGAAAATTCATAGAGGAGGGCACCAAGTTTAACTAGGCCTCCTCCATCGCCACCGGTCTATATGTAGAGATTACTAGGCTTCACTATAATGTCCATGCGAGGTCTCACTTTCACTTTACATTCTTCGTAGCCTATCTGCTAAGTCTTGCAGAGTTGCTGGTGATCAAGGACAATGGGTATTAGGTTGTGTAGGATCACAAGTAGCTATCCAAGCCATGGATTAAGCATTTTTTTGCCACCACTCATGGATAGGACCCTCCAAAGGGGATTGAGAAGTCATATTTAGTTACAATGAAGGCACATATAGGGAATTCATAGTCATCATAATTCTATGATAGTAGAGACAAGTGTCCACCAACTATTATTGGAGATGTAAACAAGGAGGATTAATTCATTGTAGAGACAATGGGATCCTCCAAGGAAAAAATCAAGAGGTCATCTCTAATAGAGAAGACTCCCTTTATAGTTGGGCAAGTAGGCATTAAGAAAGCCAACCTCAAGATACCCACACTCCATTTGGTGGTTGCAAGTTAGTGTACATCATAGATGCATTCGCCTTATATTTTTTTTGTTATTTTTGTTTTATTATATTGTGATAATATTGCTACACTATGTGATTTAGGCAAGAGGGCTATTGTAGAAGCAATGGCAATGATAATAGAGGTAGCAAACACATCCCCTCCTTAGGTTGAAAGGGACGTAGCTTGTAGGGGGAGCCACTAGAGGCCCCAGATATCTTCCACTAGTTTGATGTAGAGGGGCTATTCCACCCTAAGGATGACTTCACCAAACTCTTCAATGGTTTGCAACTAGGAGATCCATCTACGCTAACATCTGAGGGCTTGCTTGGTGAGCACTTAGTATTACCATCTACTTTTGCCCTTTGCTTTCAAGCCTTTAACCGCTTAGTTATTGCTAAGTGTTGCATTGTGTTGTATTGTAGTCTCAGACCTTCCTACTAATGATCCACCACTAGTGCCTACCCACTGCATGAAGCCATGGGTAGAGATACTAGATAAATTTTCCTTCATTAAAGGCATCATGGAGGACATGGTGAATCACATATAGCAGGTAGATCCCAAACTTGGTATGTATGTCATTTTTCTTGAACTATTTTACTGATTCTATGCTTAGTCTATTTGCTAATATTGATTTGTTCATTGTATGCTAACAGGCTTTAAGCTTCATTAGGTTCCAAACTAGGTAGCTCACATGGATGCCATCTGTAAGTATCCCACTAAGGTAGAGTAGGTGCCTCATCATGTGTATGAGGTGTTAATCAAGTGTGCACTTTCCAGTGTGAAGGCATTGTGGACTTGTAGGCACTTGAATGAGCACCTATGGAAACACATGCATGGGCTCTAAGAGGAAACAATGAGCCTAACCACAAATAACAAGGACCTCCAATCCCCTTATGATTTCTTATCAACTCAAGCACAGAGGGATGATACCTGGTGGACATCAAAGATAGATTACACTAGATACTAGTTAGTAATCTAAGGCAAGAACAAGGCTACCTAGAAGATCATTGAGTAAAGGTTGCAGATGGATCTACTCTCCCAAAAGAATTAGGAGCAAAAGAGCTTTAGCACTAAGGTGTGAAAATGATCACATATGTAGAAGGACCACAAGTGCCACTACAAGCATGAGTGAGATGCCTACTTGTAGCAGCTCAAGGAGAAGTCTATGAAGGCTTGTTGCCTTGAGATACTCATTTAGGCAATTGGTAGGAGTTGGGCCTTTCAGCTGTCTACTTATCATATACTGATTACTAGTTCCCCAAAGCAAGAGATTATCCTACCCTCAAAGGAGACTTCTGTAATGACAGAAAACGTCGGTAGCTGGAAATACCGACCGATATTCCGGCGTACGCAATTTTAACCACGGATCCGCGTGAGGGCTAAGCTGGAAAAAAGAATCCGCGGTGCCCTGAACGGTCTTGTCGATCAGACAGGGACTTATGGGTCAGTAAAACGATGAGAATTACGTGGAGAGAAAGCGATCTGTTTCGAAGAATGGTAAAACGAGGGAAAAACGATGTAGTTGGATTGCAACGGCGATAATGCTAAACACGATAAGAAGAGGTTGACATAAGAAGCTCAAAGCCTCAAGATCTGCGCTTTGTCTTACAAATGTATATTTCGTATGAGAAATTACACTGGGGAATCCCCGATTACAGGATGTGAAAAAAGCACAAAACAACAAGAAAAACGGTCTAAACAGAAGTCCGATCTACCTCGTGGGCTAAGCTGAGATGCAAGGCGGGCCAAGCTTTGATGTCTACCGATCAACTGTTTCTGATTGATAGAGTATTTTCAGCAGAAAGATTACTCCCGTCACCGGTGCTCAAATCGAACTGTGCTCTGCTTCGACTGTAAGGTGATGATGTCCACAATTGCCAAAGCGCTGTTCTCTGTATCTCTGCTCCAAAGTGCTAAGTGCTCTGATGCTCAGAAATATGCTATTTGCTTCTCTGATTTTGCCAACCCGAATTTTTTGCCAACCCCTGTATCTTTGTTAACTGGGGTATTTATAGGCCGTGACGCTTCGTGGAAAAGGCGCAACCCTGATGATGTGAGTCCCAGATATTGCAGGCCCTGCTGGCATGATCTTTTAAGTCAGACTGTGACTACGCACAACATGCTTCTTTGCGTGTTGTGCGTGTGAAGAGTGGGCACATGCTGAGTGTACTCTAGGCTGCATTCAGGCTGTATTATGCTCATTCGCGTTGCGTTGCGTGTATGAGCATAATCTGGAGAAAAATCCATAAGCTCAAAATTGTTTTACGCTCACTACGCAACTGAGCGTAACGAAGCGTGGATAGTGTGCAACTTACGCTCGCTACGCACCCGCGCGTAATGAAGTGTAAATCATGCGTGGTTTACGCTCGCTACGCAGCTGCGCGTGATGAAGCGTAAACAATGTATAAGTTACGCTCACTACGCAACTGCACGTGATGAAGCGTAAACAATGTACAACTTGACAACATACGCCATGGTACGCACCGCCGCGTAGCGAGCGTAAAGACAAGTTATCCATGTACTGCAAGAAAAAATGCCAACCTGTTGTGCTTTTCTGAACTCTGCCTACGACTATCTTGAAGCTTATTATGCTCAT
>MNCI01038230.1:228585-255547 GCA_015680685.1 Gnetum montanum | reverse complement strand
CGGGCCCTGCTGGCATGATCTTTTAAGTCAGACTGTGACTACGCACAACACGCTTCTTTGCATGTTGTGCGTGTGAAGAGTGGGCACATGCTGAGCGTACTTTAGGATGCATTCAGGCTGTATTATGCTCATTCGCATTGCGTTGCGTGTATGAGCGTAATCTGGAGAAAAAGCCATAAGCTCAAAATTGTTTTACGCTCACTACGCAACTGAGCGTAATGAAGCATGGATAGTGTGCAACTTACGCTCGCTACGCACCCGCGCGTAATGAAGCGTAAATCATGCGTGGTTTACGCTCGCTACGCAGCTGCACGTGATGAAGCGTAAACAATGTATAAGTTACGCTCACTACGCAACTGCGTGTGATGAAGCGTAAACAATGTACAACTTGACAACATACGCCATGGTACGCACCGCCGCGTAGCGAGTGTAAAGACAAGTTATCCATGTACTGCAAGAAAAAATGCCAACCTGTTCTGCTTTTCTGAACTCTGCCTACGACTGTCTTGAAGCTTATTATGCTCATTACGCTGTCGTGCGTAATAGAGCGTAAACCTATCTTTTGAACCAATCTGATGCGCGTTTTTGCTGGAATTGCGAATCTTTGCCTTAGGCCGACTCGTAATTTTCACGGTGTTTCAACTTCTATGACCACCTTTTCTATGCAACCTCCTTTCTTTCTTTCTTTCTTGTCCTTGTCCACAATGGTCTATGCTGTGGATGAGGACAAGAAAGAAAGATATTCTTTCTATGTTAAAAGTAGGTTTCTATGCAATGTCATTAAAAAAAATATCCTCTGATGCTTGGAGAAGGGCCTTGATAGATTACCTCTAGAGTCTGATGCAAGATCCTCTTAGGTTAGTTTTGCTTTCATTTTTATGCATTTTATGTGTCAGTTTTGCATGTTAATTGTGTAGATTTGCTCTTGTTGATGAATTTTATGTTTTGCATTGTTTTGGAATAGGCACCAAGTGATAACGTAGGCCCTAGTGGATTGGCAGAGGAGGAGGAGGAGAAGCCTCAACCTCCACCAGACACCATCGGCTAAGCCAACCTAATATAGTCCCACTATTAGGGAATTTTGCACTTTGACCATTTTTTTGCATGGCCATGCTATGTGCTCTGTGAAATTTCATGTTTATTTTACTAGTTGTTTAATGCAGATAATGCAACTAGTTGATGTGACTAGGTCCCTTGTGGGCCCCATGCTAGTTTAAGGACATGGAGGAAGAGCCATTGCTAGTTTAAGGACATTTCGGGCCATGGAGGTTACTAGTTTAAGGCCATTTCAAGCCACAAATAATAGGAAAAGATTGCCAATTTTGGATTGTGGTAGGCCATGAGGTGCCAATTTTAGGCCATGGTGGGTCATACACTAGTTTAAGGCCTTTTCAGGCCATGGCAATGTGAGAAAGGTTGCTAGTTTATGGCCATGACGAGTAGTGTGATGGAAGAAAGATTTTGCTAGTGTTAGGCCATGGCAAGTTGTGCACTAGTTTAAGGCCTTTGCTAGCTATGGGCTAGTTTAAGGTCTTTTTGAGCCATGTGTTAGTTTAAGGCCATTCGGGCCATGTGTTTTTTTGTTTTTTCAACTATAGCTTTATAATTTTTATGTGTCTTTGATATTTTTCCTAATGCATAAAAAAACTAAAAAGAAATGGATGCATAAAAAAGTGAATAATGTAAAACCCAAGCAACCATGTGGAATGTAGCCTTTCTCCCATAAAGATTTCCACACATAAAGATTTCTCAAGAAGGGTAGTAGCCTTTTTTGGCTCTTCAGATGAGTCTATTGAATAAGGTTGACTCGTATCCTCCATAGGCAGCATGTCATCAAGAAACTCTACCTTTAACCCTTAGTCTATGTCAACGTTGTTGATGGTTGGAGGGACCAAGCTGTCACCATGTATGATCACTTCTCCACCTTTGCATATAAGGTGGATATCTTGGTGAATGGATGATGAGATAGCTCATAATTAGGCTAGCCAAGGCCTTCCCAAAATTAGATTGAACCTAGGCATCTCCTCAATGATAATTAATATTACCATAGTGGGGAATTTCTCTCCTATCACAAGGGCTACTATGAGTGTTCCCTTCATGAAGATGTGTAAACCATTAAAGGACTTGAGGCATGTCAGATTTGGTTGGCTAGACTGAGTTTGTTAATGACTAAGAACAAGATGACATTAGTCATTACTCCATCATCAACATGCACCCTACAAATCTTGCATTTCCCTAGGAAAATGTTTATAAACATTGATGCATTGGTGACCTAACTCTTTTTAGGGTTGACCTTGATTGCCTCTTCACAAAACACTAGAGTTGTTAGACCCAATTCTTGAGGTGAAGGAGGAATCATCACAATGTGGATGGCTTTTTTATCCCATTGGGATATCCTCTTTGATAGGAATGGATGCCAACAGGTTAGCTAGTTCTTTGTGATAAGCAGAGGAGGTCATCACCAAGTGGTACAAGCTCAAGGTTGTATTTTTTTGTTTAAGAGCTTGCTTGACTTGTGCCAATGCATCTAGCAAGTCCTTATCATAGTCAGTTGCCTTGTTAGCCTTAATCTCCTTCATGTGGCCCAAAATTTGGATCTCTTAGGGAGGTGATTTGGGCTTTTTTTCATTTCCTACCAATGAACTTCAATGCTTAGTTGTTGATTACTTACAGTAGTAGCTTCATTCAATGTGGCCATAGGAATAGCAAACAAGGGGATAGGCTTATGAAAACCTAATGCATTACATTCTCTCATAATTCAATTGATGAGGCACTTATTTAGCCTCCTAGGCTACCACCTCAACTACCTAGTGTTGTATGCAAGATGAGGCCTTGAGTGAGTAGGGCTTGTTACAGTTCCCACCATCATACCTAGCAAAGAGTCTACACATTATAACACCCTAATAACAAAGGGTGTCTAGGTTGTAATTTTTGCAACATGCTGCAGGGCCCTAACCACAAAGGGTGTCATGGGTACTTGAGGTGATGCTCTAATAACAAAAGGGATCCTTAGACTAGTTGGTGCCAAGAAGGCCCTAATGCTATCAAAGGGCACACAAACCACAAATGGCTCTCGTGCTAGTACTACGTCATCATCAATACTAATGGCATTGATGACATAGCCTATGCCACTTGTGTTGAGAGGATCTTTGTAGACCTTCATTGATTAATGTTTTGAGAAAACTGCATTAGTCAAATCAAGAACCAGTTGGCCTGAGTCAATAATGCATTGTATGTCATCCTGTAAGGCCATGAAAAAGTTTGTGTCATGGCCAAGCAATTGGTGATAATGGTATAACTAGTTCAACCTAATGTGTTTTAGGATTGAAGGCTCATCTGGTGTGACTTCTGATGGGTTTCTAAGTAGCTCATAGTAGCGATCATGATGCTTATGAGCATGTTCAGATATTTGCTTGTACTAGATGCACCCAACACTAAGTAGCTAACCCAACAATTCTGATAGCTTGATGGACATCAGTGTACACTTTGAGTGGTTCTTATGCTCAAAGTTTGGCCTTGGGGTAGCTTGTCTCATAGTTTTCAATGGTACAAGTTGATTGGTCACCATAGTGCTAGAGCCAGTTGCCTTGTTGTTGGCTAGGCTTTGGTTGCCTTGGCTATTGATTTGGTGTTGTTTGGTTTGGCTTCATTGGCCACCACTACAATGGTTGTTGTTGCCTTACCCTTCTCCTTGTCTTTCCTCACATGTGCATTCTTGTAGGCCACATAGGCTAGATCCTTACTAGCTTCCACCACATCTTAAATGCTTTTTGATTGGCTTAAGGCATGTGGAGCAAGATAGTATAGTTTCAACTTAATGAAGTAATTCATTGCACCTTTGAAAATGGCTAGTAGGTGAGTTTCCACCAAAGGCTCAATAATTTCATTAAGTATAGTGCTCCATCATTAGATGAACTTTTAAATGGGCTTTTTAAGTGGTCCTACTTGATTTTCATGAGTTGATCTAGGGTTTCCTGAGGCTTTAAGTTATACTTGAAGTGAGTGATAAATTGGCTACATAAATCCTCCAACGAAGATATGGAGGCCCAAGAAAGTGTGTAGTACTAGTCTAACACCTTGTCAGTTATGGACATGTCAAATACAAAAATGATTGCATGCAACCATGCTTGCAACAAAAGGCACTCAGATCAAAAGGTTACTAGATGGGCAAGGGTTTCCCCTTTACCATTATATTTGGTGAACTAGGGAAGTTGAATGCCAAGAGGTAAGGTTAGTGATGGGACAATAGGACCAATGAGATCATCCTAGTAGAAGTTAATCACTTGGACTATATCAAAAGAGGTGGCCTTAAGCCATTTGATCTCTTCAGTGAATGCCTGAATGAGCTAGAATGCTTGATCTAGGATCAGTGCAGGTGTGGTGGGCTACATTGGTTGTGCAACCTATTCTACTGTTGGCGTGGTCCATAGCCCCATTGTATGCTATGCCACCATGTAGGATGCCTATTGAGTGTACTGTTGTAGAGCCTATCGTGCATGCTACTATTATGTG
Source organism: Gnetum montanum (assembly GCA_015680685.1). NCBI lineage: Eukaryota > Viridiplantae > Streptophyta > Gnetopsida > Gnetales > Gnetaceae > Gnetum > Gnetum montanum. The sequence goes on along the minus strand of MNCI01038230.1, from coordinate 251,035 downwards.
TGTTATGCCCAGGGCATATAGGTAGGGCCCCACCATGTGGTTGTGGCCTAGGCTATCATAGGGGGCATCATAGAGACAAGTGAGATGTATGACACTTGGCTTGTATGTGGCTAGGACGTCAACATCGTGTGAATGTAGGGCTAGGTTGGCATCACAAATGTCAACATAGAGGATTACACAAACTATGTCGAGACCACAAAGGGTGAGGTGACAAATGGTCATACACCCTTATGAGTATGCACTTGATTACTTAATATAATAGGCGTTAGCCTAGGTGGTAATAGGGGAGATGTTGCTACCTCAAAGAAGGCAAATGGTTGAGATTGCAAAGGAACAACATTAGAGATAGATAGTAAGAAAGAGACATAGAAGGGATTTTTATTCTCAAAATGAGCCTGAAATTCCTCTTGCCCACCCTACAAGGGCTCCTCATAGTCAATTGTTGTGTTGTGCTCATTTGATCCATTCAATCAAATGAGTTAGTCAAGCATCCACTAAAAGGTCTTAGTGAGGAGGATGAAATCATTAGGGGTAGGGAGGTACTTCCCATTTTTATGTACAAGATCATAACCTCTCTTTACATCTAGCTCTTGAAAATCTAAAGGGATGCCCACTTGGATCTTCGCACAAAGGAAGTTGTATTTATCTTTGTCAAGCACCAAGTCCTCAAGAGATTGGTTATAGAGCCTAAGGAATTTTCTTCCCACAAATATGGGGCCCTTGGCTTTGGGAATGTTGATTATGAATTCCTGCTAAACAAGTCAAAAAATGACTATGCCTAAGGTAGAGGTTAAAGGCTCTTTGGGATTCATGTTGCTATGAGAAAATGCAAAAGGTGCAACGCTGGAAAAGAAATGATTAAGTATAATGATTATTGAAACTGGCTAAGTATAGAAATGCTAAAATGATAGCTAAGTATAAGAGTGCTACTAAAAAATGTCTAACTTTTGGTGCTATGGTTGCTATGTTAGAGCATGCTACATACTCACACTAAGGACAAGCTGCACTCTTCCTAGCACATAGAGTTTTGGGTCCAAGTGCAAGAGATGCACTTTAGCTTCTATCCTATGAGATTCCAGGGGAAGCAACAACTAGGACCAATCTACGCTAATTGGATCATAGACAACTATAGGGGTGTTATGTCTACACTATTTTGAAGTTAGTAACAAAGGTGCAGAGAGCACATGGGACTACCACTAAATGTAGAAGGAAATGGAAAGGCCCTCCTTCTAGTGCCATAAAACTATAGCAACTGAAAACATCAATGGCTAGAATGCTAAGGGCTTCACGGGCACACAACCTTGACCCCACCTCCACATAAGGGCCTTTACTAGGAAACAAAGGTAGGGTGCCCTAGATGGTCTTATTAATTGAACAAGGACTTTGCTAGCTATAACCGAGGTATTAGCTGCAATTGTGGGATGGTGTGGCTAGCCAAAAATGTGAGTGTTGATGGTGTTCTCAACAATACTAAGGCTAGCTAAGCGTGAGCATAGCAGAGTTTCCCAGCATGGGAACAATAGTGCAAGTGTGCAAAAAACATGTAAAATAGTGAAAAATGTGAATGTAATACTAAATATCAAAGAAAATGCTTAAAATGCAATGGATGAAATGCTTAAAATGCAATAGAGTTTGATATAAAGAAAGAAAGAATGCTACCACCCCAAGTAGGAAGCATAGCAATTACAATTAAGGTTTGAGAAGGTATGCAGTGTACAGAAAGGCATAGTAGTAGCATAGCTAGAGTCTCTGGGGTGTCCCATGATGAAAACTAATGTCCACTACAAAGTTTGTGCCTACTAGGTTGGCTACCATGGCATCTTGTGGGCTTGCAGTGCACTACAGTGCTGAGTGGGATGCAAAGGTGTTTTCAAGGTGTTGATATGTTTTAGTGAATGAGGTGCTTAAGGTGCCTTGGATGCCAAGTGGTGCTCTAAAATGCTAACTACTACTTAATTTTACTAGCAAAATGCTTCAAATGCCCATTGGTAGAATGAATTGCTAACCCCTAGAGTGTGGAATATGGGGGTATTTATAGTCTTAGGGTTATCATGAAGTGTACATTGAGTGCCATGTGGCAAAATGGGTAGGTGGGGCTATGTTGACCTTTGCTACACTCTTACTAGAGCAACTGGTGCTACACTCTAGCATGCTCCACTGGACCCTAAGAGACTATTAGACTATGCCTATGCTACCAAGATTGCAATGTACCTACAAATAATGTGAGACTGTACAATTTGGAGGCTATGCTTCGAGACTATGTTCTCCCCTCTCTCGAGTGGGATCAAGCATAGGTACAATTTTGGGACATGGATGGGCGTACAAAAAGAGTGTAGGTTACTAATCTTACCTGCTGAAGGAGTGCTAGAGCTACAATGAAGGCCTATGCTAAGCTCTTAAATATTTTAAGGGAAATTCTATGTTGCTACACTAACTACTCTATGGAGCATAGCATAATAGTTAGGCAAATTTTGCAAAAAAATTAAAGTCCATTGCTACTACGCTTGCTAATCTCATGAGCATAGTAGGATGATTTAGGGCATAGCATGGCCACTTAGAAAAATCTACCAAAAATTTCAATCTATGCTCCTACTACACTAGATATGCTCAAGAGTGTAGCAGGAGGGGTAGCTTCAAGAGTTAGAAAATTTGCCAAAATGTCTCTTCCATGCTGAGCTAACTTAACAACTTCTATCTTGGCACTAGCGCAAACTAGCCACCAAAGTGCTACTACACAAGAGGAATGTGAGCATAGCAAGACACTTAGAAAATTTTGCAAATATAGTTGTGTGTTGCATGCTATGCTAGCTATGCTTTGGAGTGTAGCCCTAGTAGTGGGATCATGGGCCAAACACTTAGAAAGAATTTTCCTTGAGTTGACACTTAGAAAAATTTTCCATTGAAGTGCTATTACTTGAATTTGATGGTATTTCACTTGTCACCTTGTCCAAAATTTAAGCTTCTAAGAGAAAATAAAAACTTACAAATTATATATATATAAAATTGAAACTAAAATTTAATTTTACTTCATCTATGGAGACACAAGAGGATCTATTAGACAAATGAAATATACAAAGTATGAGCTTTAAATATATCATTTAAAAAATTGCCAACTATTCTTCATTGTATCTTAAATAACTTAGCAAGGTATTGTGTGTGATACTCCATTTTCTTCAAATTTCATCCATATATTGACATTGCAAAAACAAAAAATGAATTTCATCTTCAATGGTGCTACTATCAAAAAATCTACAAATTCTTTCTTCCCATGCAATATTGTACCATCTACCTATCTCAATTCTAAAGTAGTGATATCCTTTTCATGCTCTGATAATTTGAATGTGCAACTAGAAAGGAATATTAGCCATCAAGTAAGTGATTTGTACAAAGATACGTCCTCTAATATTATCTAAATAAAATTATTTCTTTCCTTCAATAGCATTCCATAATTTTTGTAGAGTAATTCTTCTAAAAATTCTTTGACATTTTTTAGGGTTGTAATGTAAAATAGTTTCTAAAATATTCCATTTTCTAAGCCACATTATTCCATGCTAAAACCATCCTTTGTCTTGTGATGCATATAAAACATTTTTGAAAAATTTATCATCATTGCTATAGAGTAGGTGATGTGTATAAGCCACAAAATGACAAATATATTTAATCTCTAAAGGCATCAAATCAGCTTTTGAAAGCATGATATCATATTCTATTTGTGAATAATTTCTAGTTTTTTCCAGTATTTACTAATAATGTTAGGACCCCAAACAAAACATCCATAAAGGACTTTAGGAATGACAACCATGCAAAAGAGCTACCTATATGTAACCCATGATAAAATATGTTCTTTCTTGCATATGCTTCAAAGTTTGAACATAGGTTTCATCCCACCTACCACTCTTTGTGAGATACATGTATCCCATCTATAATTATTAGAACATCCAAGGACCAGATATTTATATGTTGGAGCCATTTCAACTATTTCATTTCCAACCTATACATTAAAATTCCTATTTCAAACTCTAGAAACCATAACTTTGGTTTTGTGCACATTAATATGCATTCCAAATTATGCATAAAATTTATCTAAATTTTTCAACATACACTATAATCCTTCCATTTATTTGGAGATCAATGCAACATCATTTGAAAATAGTAGAATGTTAATAGCGAACTTATCTATAGAGAATGAATATTTTTTATCAATCTCCTACATCCATGCCTCAAATTTATCAATGAAAATTCCAATTAGAGTTTGGGAAAGAGGACATCCCTTCTTAATATTAATAATGTTATGTATTATAGCCATATCATTTGAAATACTACCATGTAACTACATATACATTTCTTCTAAATAATTTGAATTGCTAATAATAAATGTAATGGAATTCTAAGATTATATAATCTTTGCCATAGCTTACTTCAAATGATTGAATCATAAGCCCTGGAAATGTTAACAAAGAAAATGAATTCTCAGTTACCTAGACCTTTCACTTAATCAATGAGATGCTTAGAAGTAAGTAGATGATCCATAGTAAAGAGACACTACCTGGAATCAACTTTTGAGAGGGCACATATCTTTCTTTCTACTACTCATTTTTTAAGATTTTCTTGAATAATAATACCCAAGAGTTTCTCAAAGCTTTTGTTGATGATAATCAATCTATAATTATTTAAATTAGACTTGCTACCATTTTGGAATAAAAAAATTTCTCTACTAATGCACCATTCTCTTTCAAGCCCAAATGTTAATGCATGATTAAGCTACCTATAAATTGCTTCTCATACTAGCGAACCTTTCCACTTTAGCATCTTTGAATACAAACCTTAGCCATCAATAGCTTTATTCGATGCTAGATTATTTATTCCTACTAAGCTCTCTAATGATAAATGTAGACAAAAAATTGAAATCATACACTAGCTCTACTTCTGTTTTCTTTGTACAAGTTTTTATAGAAAATTTGAAGCTCATTAAATGGAAAATAAGATTCTATTTTTTGCTTGTAATAGAAAAATTTCTAAAAATTTCATGGTTCTCTTTTAATCAAATGCAATAATCATACCTATTTTTCATGGAGAAGATTTCTCTTTCTTTTGTGAATCAAAATCTTGTATGTTTGAACTACTTCAAGATTAGATTACTATTTAAGAGCCATTCAAGCTTCCCAATTGATGAGTAATGGATACATTAAACCATACAAATCACAAATGTATATGCATGATCTAGTCAAATTTCATGGATAGAACTAGTGTGGTATCTAAATTGTTAATCCTTAATTGCAAGTCACTATCTCCTCACTTAGACTAACGATAGCTTTGTCACATATGGTTTAGTCCAAAGTGATGCATATGATTATGATGTTATGCAAGCCTTAAACTAACTAAATAATAACATAGAAATTAATTATTTAATCTAATTCATAATAGAATTAAATCCTAAATTATTCTAATGGTGATGAGTGTCTATTTCATGGTTGTCGTACATATCCTAAACTCATGTATCCACTGCTAGAATCACCAAGTGTTATGTTGCTGGGCGAATAGAATAATGATGCTACTAGGCTTACTAAGCAAATACATGTTTATGCTCAAAACTAGTCACACTCATTTTGTTGATTGATCAGTGTGCATGGAAATGAAAATATTAATAAAATACATCAAAACTAAATTGCATTAAAAGTAAATCTATATTAAGTCAAAGGGCTATAATGAATATCAATCAATCTTGATCTTATTGTCTTTCATGGAATGTGTTTAGGTATAATAACACTTGAATAAGACATCATATAATTGACTCAATGTTGCAAGCACTCTAACTATTTGCTAAGATCATAGAAATAAACTATCAGATTTTAGCTACACTATTGATCAAATAGTATCAAATACATGGTGGGGGCTCACATATTTATAAGGAAATATAAGCATTTCATTGACAAAGATGTGTTAATGCATTGGGCTACATCAATGAGGATGTGTCAATGTAGCTAAGTTATAGCAAATGTGATATGGCATCTACAATATAACATCTATGATGTAGCAACCAACTGAGATGCATTGACAAGGATACTACATCGTAGATGTGACGTAGCATCTACGATGTAGCATCTACAATATCTCAGCCAACTAATACATTTGAAAAAATGATACTTCATCATTTCCCAACGACTCAACTACCTAACATATCAAGTCTCATCATACCTTCATGATTGACTGAGAACTCATCCTTGAGTTATATATAAATAGACAAAGTTCCATTACAAAAATTGTGAGATGACTAAGACAAGATTTTCTACCATTACAAAATTAAAGTGCCACATTACAAAATTTTTTTTGAGTTGATGTATTACAAAATGTCAAAAATACTAGATAGAAACTAAATTTCACAAAATTGTAAAGGTCTTCAAAAATCCACCAAAGATTAATCTTTTTGTCATTACTAATGATATCAGACTTTCCAATCTTCTTTGTTATGTTGGTGCTTCTCTTTTTATATAGACATTTGTTAAGGATGGCTTGAAAAATTTCTCCTCATCGTTCCATGGGTCCAACATTCATGTGATGTTTAAGCTTTAATCCTTGTATATGCTACCATTTTTTTATGGGCATATCCTCCTCTTGGCCACTTTTCCTAACTATGGAAAAGACCTTTATCCTTAGATATTTTGTTTAGAGTCATTTGAAATCATCAAAGAATCAATATTAGTTTTGATAATTTTTCCTCAATGATTAACCCTTCCTGAATCCTCAGTTAGCTCAAAATTTGAAAAAAATTTAGCATTTAAGCTCAATATGATGTCATAATAATGTTTTCCAAGGCTCTAAGATAACTAAAATCATCAATTTATTCAATTAATTTTAATTCTTATTACTATTAGTTACCATAATGTTTGAAAATGGCATGTTAGAAAAAATTTCAAAAATTACATCGTTAGCCCCCATAATGAATGAGCTTAACTTCGGAAGCTCACAAGTTTTTGAACAATCAAAACCAAAGGTCTAGTTCATAAGACGGCCATGAAATATTAAATTTGAAGGATATTTTAATATAAAAGTAGTAAAAATTAATCAAAATTAATGAGGAGCGCTCATGAATTCCACAATCCAAGCTCTCTCAATGTCACAAAAATAACAAATTTTAACAAGAAAAAAAATGAAAGCTTTATTCTTGATCAAATATAGAAATTATAGCTAAAATAAAGCAAAAATTCCCAAGGATAGACAAGAGATTCAATCAAATTCTTACACACACTTAATCAAAGAAAACACACTCTCACATGGATGATGATTGAGGCACCTTGCCAAGTCTCTATCTCTCTCTTCTCTTCTCTCAACTCCCTAAACACTCTCTTGATTAAATTAAAGGTCCAAGGGATCTATTTATGTCCTTACCCCTTGTCTCTTCATCTTTCTAGTAATATATCATTCAATTTTATGTTTGTTAAAATTTGTATGAGACATCTTGGAGAAATATGAGACATTTTTCCTGAGATAGAGATGTCAAAGGAGACATCTTAAAATGATGTAATATGTCTTGTCTAAAATGTCTTGATAGTATGAAGATGTCTTGAATGTAGATGAGACATCTTACTCTCAGGGGAGATGTCTTACTTGCAAGGTCCATAATTAAAGATGCTTGTTTTGAGGCCTAGAACCTCTAAACACCTCCAAATAAGTTCCTATAGCCCCCAAAACCTCATAAACTCATTGAAATAGTCTAAGAACACTTCCAAACTTGTCAAAATATCTAATATCATCATCAAAAAATCAATACAAAAATAAAAATACCATGATATACAAACATCTATGGATAAAAATATTAAGGATTAAATATGCACTAGGTGATGTCCTCATAATTCTCCCACCCTTAAGAAATTAAAATTGTTCTCAAGTTGGTTGTACACTTGGAATTACATTAAGCCTCCACAAAGCTAGATCTTTCTCATGGATCCAAATGGCATTTTCAGACCCTTCATCATTCCAATTCACCAAGTACTCATGTCCTTTTTAGCCTCTTATGCTTTTATACTTTCTTGATTGTAGAATACTAACTTTCCTTGGTGGCTTAGCTAAGTTTGATTCTTCAAGTGTATCCTTGAGGATCTGAAGACTATTCCTCAAGCTTGATGCAATCACATTCCCATGGTATGGGCTCAAATATGAAATATTAAAAACACAAAAAAAATAGAAAAATAATTAGATAAGTCAATCTCATAAGAATTTGGTGATTTTTGCCCTAATCTGAAATGGACCAATTATCCTTGACTTAATCTTATAAAAGTGCACATTCTTTTGCCTTTCTTTACTTAAGTAAATTCAAACATAATCACCAATCTAGAAATTAATTATCCTCTTGCCCTCATTGGTCTTAGAAGACATAATCTTTGTCTCTTTTCCCAAGTAAGATTTAATTTTTTAATGTAACTCTCTCATTTCCTCAATAAAGTCTAAACTCAAAGAGACACAATCTTCAAATTTCCTCAACTCATCAACCTTTCTTGATGAAAATCCATAATTTTTCATAAAGGAGTTCGTACCACTAGAATGGAAAGCATTATTGTATGATAATTCAACATGGGCTAACATGTTTCTCCACCTTTGATGTTGATACTCACACAAACACCTCAAGATCTTTAATAGAGACTTATTTACAACTTCAATTTTCCCATCAGTTTGGGTGTGATAGGCTATGGAAAAAGATAACTTGGTTCTAAGTAGTTTCCAAAGTGATCTCCAAAAATGGCTGGTAAACTTGACATTCCTATCACTCAGAATGTTTAAAGGAATGTCACATAGCCTCACAACATGTTGAAAGACTAAATGTACAACTTGGAAAGCATCACTACTTTTCTTGCATGGAATAAAATGAACCATCTTGGTAAATCTATCTACTACAAAAGTATAGAATCATGACTAGATCTTGTCTTAGGAATGCCATAAACAAAGTCCAAATAAACACTTTCCCAAGGAGCATTTTGTATTGGAAAAGGTATATAATAACCATCTACACCATTTCCCCCTTTGAAATTTTGACAAGTATGCCATTCTTTTACAAATTTTACATCACTATATATACCTAGACAAAAGTAATTTTTTCTCAACAATTCTAATGTCTTTGTCTTGCCCATATATGTAACCATGTCACTTTGGTGTTTCTCTTCAAGGAGTTTTTACTTGAAATCATACTTTGGAATACAAATTTTTTCATCCTTAAATAAAATCCCATTCTTCACATGATAAACTTTCCATGTATTAGTCCTTTATAATAATGGGGAAGATAACTATTTTCAAACTACATCAAAATCCTTATCATTAGGATATAATGAAGCAAAAGAGTCAAATCCTTGAAATTTCACATTAGAGGAAACAACATGAATTCTAGACAAAGCATCAACCACAACATTAGGCTTGCCACTCCTATGTTTTAAAAAAAATGAAATTCATGAATTTATTTATCCATTTTATGTGTTTGGTAATTAATTTCTTCTGAGAATTCAAAAATTGAAGTGGTCTATGATCAATAAATAATAAAATATTTAATCCTAACAAGTAATATCTCCAATTTTTAATGGCTTGAAGTATAACATATAACTCCTTTTCATACACATTATAATTTTTTCTAGATTCATTTAGTTTTTTAAAAAAGAATGAAATTGGCTTACTGATGAGCAGTGAGGTACTCCTACACTCAACCATATGAATCACAAGCATCCACACATGATCCATTCAGATTGCATGGATGGAACTAGTTGTGGCATCTAGATTGCTATGCTTTAATCATAGTTCACTATCTTCCCACTTGGACTAGTGGTGGCTTTGTCACATATGGTTTAGTCCAAAAATGAGACATATGATGTTATTCTAATTCTACACTACTCCTGATAATAAAAAGAGATAAATTGATTAATCTAATAAATAATGGAGAACAAAGTCTAAATTATCCTAAGGTGATGGTATTTTCTCTTAATCATCTGTACACATCTTGGACTTCATGAAGCTACTATTGGGATTGCCAAGTGCATGTCACTAGTTATGCTAAACAATACACCTTTGGACTACCAAGTATTTACACTTAAACACTCATGATTAAGGTTTACGCATTCTACTTAATAACAAGAATAGCAAAAAAAAAAATGAAATTTTTTAACTAAAGAAAACATTAAGTAATTAAAGTAACAATATTAATCTAAGTGGATGCTAAATGATGGAAGTAATCTTGATCTTCATTTCTAGTCATGTAACATGTCCAAGTACATCACACTTGAATAAAGGTGTTGTACGATTACAAGCATCACACTGTGGACATGCATTGAGAATAACATATTGGAAATGAGAAACTGAAAACCAAAACTATCTATCACTACTTTCTAAGCTCTAAGCTATGTCATTCAAAAGCCTAAGTGCAATATTTATAGGTGAGGTCCATATGAGGGCAACGTTAGGTATCCAACATCGGTTATTAACCCCAACATTGAGTACACAATGTCAAGAATTTAATGTCACATATCCAATGTTAGGGTCCTAAAATGATGACTCATCATACCCATAAAACTAAATGAAAACTCATCCTTGAGTTCTTTACAAAATATTGGTAGGTATGGGATTATTGACTGACTCAAACAATAGAGAAAATAGTTCACTCTTGGAATGCTGTAGTGATGCAATACAAAAATGAAACACATTATTATAGAATGAAATCAAAAATAGGACTAGGAACCTCATGTGATTCCCATAGGTGGTGGCTCTCCCATTGGTCGCTTCCCGTTATCGTCAAGCTACTAAAATTTGTAATGATTGAGCAAAGCCTAAACTTTTTTCTCCTTTGTCCTTAGATCATGCACTGTCTAGGCTGATGTGTTGATGTGTTTTTGTGTCGATACATCCCAAGGACATGGAAATTGTGGAAGGATTTGATTTACATTTACATACCATGTCATGAACTATCGTTGTTCCTCCTCGAAGGTCCTAGCTTTATTCCTTAGCTCATGATAGTTTGTTAAGCTCTGATCTAGGTTCAAGTTGACATCTTTCTATCCTTTGTAACTAGCTTTGATCACCTCTAATTTTGAGTTTACTACCTGTAACTTTTGCAAAGCATATTTTTGGTCCACAAACTCTTTCTCATGCAATGCATAGGTGGTCACCACTTGCTTTTCCAACTTGCGTTAGGGATAGCTTACTATTAACATGGCAAGGTTGGCATATCTAAGGTTAGCCAACACCATGTATTCCTTGAAATCTTCTATCTGTATGTCTTTTTCTTTAACTTCCACTTGTTGGACCATGGCATAACAGTCCAAGATAGCCTACCATTTAGAATTTTATACTACCAAGGAGCTAACTTGGGCCTTGGCCATCATGATTTCCTTTTCATTAATCTTCTTATACATGCCATATTGGTCACAAAAGTTCTTTTTTAATTTCTTAGGTTTCTTGGCCTCATTTTTCCATGTACTAATCTTGATTACTATCTTTTGGCAAATGGCATGTACCTCCTTCATGGAGAGGATTCTATTTTCTCAAGTCAATATACTCATATCCTAGTTGACCCTCATCAATTTTTCTCTCAATTAGTGGACACTCTCTTCAAAGATGTTCTTCTAATTTTCCACCATGGTCAACTAGCATTCTCAATAGTGAGGTACTTGTTTTCTTCTTGAATAGTGGTTAATGCCTTTTTATGCACATGAGTTTACACATCTGCAGTGGTGGCATTCTAAACTACCATTTCCTTCTCTTGTTCTATAGTTGCTCTCTACTTTACCAAATTAGTAAGCTCCCCCCACTTGGAACTACTACAATTGCTCTAATGTGACAAAATGAGCAGCATCTTGTCATTCAGCTCGTAGGGTAGCTAGCTCTTCTTACAATCTTTGCACCTCAGCTTCTGCCTGCTTTGCCTTGACTTCCTTCATGACCAACTTCCCTTTGGTAGTGATTAGGTCTAACTATGTCATAGTGACATCAATAAGGATGTCAAACAAAGTGATCATCACTTGAATTATCTAAAACAAATGATTAAGCATGTCCTCATGCACTGTAAGAGTCGTCAAGGTCTCGACTAGCATTTATGCATCTTTAGTTCCTACTAGCTTGATCAGAGGTAGAACAAGGACATTGAATGATTCCTTGATGTGATCAGTGATCACCTCTGCTGCACCCACTACATCCTCATGTTGTGGCACCACAACAATGGCATCTTCTCTTGTTTCCAAAGTGACTTGAATGGATGCAACATTCCTAGAGATCTGGCATGACCATTGGGATCCCCCTCCTCTTGACTAAATTAAGATCTTCACTCTTGTTGGATAGATTGACATAGTGGACCCTATGACATTGTCCATAACCTAGAAGAGATTCACCTCATTCCTACTCCCTTAGTTGATGATCTTAGTGATTCTTTACAAGTGGCTCATCGATGATCTATAATCTTACAACAATAGTGTTGGAGCTTGTGCTTGTAGGTGTTGCTCAGGCTCCTATTGTGTTTTGATTTTGGGTTCTACCTCCTTTTCAACTTCTTATGCCTCACCATAATCTTTTCTTGGTGCTGCATTTTTTAGGAGCTCTGCAAAGGAGGCATGTTGGGCCTTTCAAAGGATATCATTGGTATATCCTAAGATTCCTACATGCTTGCACAACTTTCTAATTAGGCAGGGAAATGGAAGTGTTGATCTCCCTAACTTTGTTTCTTCATACTGTCATTGAATTTTCATAAAGTAGTATTGGGGAAGGTTAACTAAAAATTTTTCCATTAAAATGGAACTTCCCTTAGCCACATAGGTAGAAATTTGATTAAGCCCTTTGGTGGGACATAGGTGGTATGTTCCAATCTTGAATTAAGTTCTCTCTTCCAAGGTCATATCATGGTATGATTTATCGTCTTTGCTATACATCCACTTCAACCATACTTTCTTCATTTCGGGGTCAGATCTAGTGGACAGGTGAGCAACCTTGGCTCCTTCAATGCTCAGGTTGAAAGCTACAGCTATATCTTTGACTACATAAGAGACATTTACTCCACAGATATTGATTGTGGTACCTTCATCATTATTGTGCTAGAATTGATAAACTTCACCTAGGTACCATTCACAACTATCAAACAAGATTGACCACAATGGGGATGCTTTAAGTTGCATCTACACCACTTTGGAAGTGAATTCCATAAATGGACTGAAATTCATTTTCACAATGACTGAAGCCAATATGGACTTTTTTGATGTGGCCACAAGGCAATCAGGGGGAAATGTGAGACATTGTTCCTATTCAGGAGCTGGTACTTCTATCACTTCACCTTGGACCAATTGCCAAATAGCAAGGGCCTCTTGATGGATACTAAAATATTAGACCTCTTTTTCAACATGTTCCACTTGTTCTCCTTACTAGCCATAGCCATCACATGGACATTTAATGGCTCTCTACAAAGGTTTATCCTAAGTAACTCATTTTGGGGCCATCTACAATTAATTAAAACTAGGTGTCAACAAGGTTATGTCTATTATCATCAATCAATTATACCTTATTCATGACCTTAGTTTATTAAGCTCATAATGTATATGATTGTAGGGTTAGGACAATTTTCAAGAAAAATCCCCCAACAATGTGTCAATCTTTTCTATGACCCATTGCAACTAGTTCCTTTTTCATTATCTATGGCATAAAATAATGGTCATGGGCTCGAGGGTTAGAAAAATTAAAATTTTGGCATTATCGTTAATGACTTCTCATTATAAGTCCTATAGTTCTTAACATCATTACCCTTAGAATACCTTTCAAGTGATAGCAAATTTTAACAAATTAGCGCAAAGTATGCACGTAGGTATCCCCCATCCCCTAACTAAGTTAACACTTCAAGTTTAGGTAGAGGCAAACGGTATCTAGATATCGCATGTGGAAGATGGAGGAATAGTGCTTTAATTTACAAGAAAAAATTGCAACAACTACCCTACTAGCAAATGAGTAAAATGAAGTTCCAAGTGCCACAAGAGTCAACTATTTATATTTTTGTTACACCTGATGTCAAGTTGGACCTGATGTCGAGTCCCAAAAATTTCAAGTTTATGAGGGCCAAATGACATGCAAATTGAAGCTTTGATTTTGATTAGAAGACTAAAAGTTAAATTTTGTATTTTGGGTAAGTGGAAAATTAATCAAAGGCACCAAAAGTAAGATGAGGTGAAGTCATTAATTGGAAAAGCACTAAAATGAGCAAGAAAAAGGGCATTGGAAGCTCAATTATGGGATAGTTTAATGTCATGATATGGTAAACAATATAATGTAGTAAGTTAAGCACTTGGAAAGTGAAAAATGATGTGTTCACGTGAAACAAGTACAAGTCACAAAAGTTACACAAGTGGATCCTCCCCAAAGTAGGCTCTAGCCTATGATGTCCTTGTGGAATCAAACCTCTAATGTCTATCAGCATTAGAGAGGTTGAATGCAATGCATACCTATGAAACAAAACACACATGTTAAAACGCCTGAATTGAGATAAAAGCTCTATGTTATACAAATCCCAAGTTGTGAACATCTAGACAACGAGATAAGATGAACTATAGAAGGGATTGCAAAGATCGGGACATGACATGTTATACCATGGTCACAATGGATTCTTATGTGTTATTAATGGCTAAATAACCATGTGTCCATCTTTCTAAGATTCAAACCAAGTTCATACAATAGTTCAGTGACACTACATCATTTCATCCCATTAGTAAACAACCATAAGACTACCAAAGTTGCAAGGAGTAACATCACTTGGCATTTTATCCAAGGGAGGAGTGTTATGATGGCACAATTTTATTTTATTTTTAAATCCACCAAACTTCAATCATGGGTATGTGTCTTTCTAGTGGGACACACATAAGCTTATTTAATGCCATTTTAAGGTGCTCTTACTTCCATTTTTTATTAGATCTAAAAGGATATGATTATAGCCTTAGCAACATGATAGAACATATAGAAGTAGCTAAAAGGAATACACAAATCCTCTTGATGTCACACCCTTTACACTCCACCTTGGTTCTTCCCTCTTCTATCTAGACATGATGATTATGAAGTTATTTAAAGTTTAGATGATGGAGAAGGTTACCATTATAACCAGAGAAAGAACCTCTTATTAATGGAATGGATGGATGTATGTCATGGTATTAATGTCTAAATAATCAATCCCTTATTACTCAACAACATAGAGAAAAACATCACCTTAATGGACAACATGATCAAATTATTTACAAGTGAGATTATTGAAGAAAAGGAAAATGATAACTAGAAAAAGTAAGAGAAATAGAAAAATGATAAAAAATTTTAAAATAAATAGATAAAAAGTACTTAAAATCCTAAAGATTAGAATGGGGGGTAATCCCCATGACTAAACATTTGGCCATGGCTAGGATTAATAAATGGATAAGTAGGATCCATGCATGTATGAAATGTTGGGAACCCTTCATGCCCTAGCCACTAGCTGCTTGTTGATGGTGCAATAGCTAGGTAGAAGAATTGTTGATCACACACCTAATTGTTATATGAATGGTGGGCCAAGATATGAGGTGTGTTAGCATGATGGTTGACTGGTCCATGATAGTACCCTTGATTATGAGGTGTTATGCACAAATTTATTTATCTTCCCAAGTTTTTAGATTCATTAGTTGGATGTGGGATTTGAGGACTAACGGATGGTGGCCCTTGTGTATAATCAAAGGACATTGATGGAGGTAGGGAAGATGTTGCACTAGATTGACTTTGTGCTAGCTTAGTTGATCCAGTGAGTTGCTCTGACTTATAGCCCTTCATCTATAAGGGATGTTTCTAATGTTGCAGTTCAGTCCCACTAGTGTTAACATGTCTATGCATAGTTGCAACACAAGTGGCACTCGTTTGTTGATATTGGGATGTTGGACCTTCCTGAGTTGCTTGTGATGGCATATAAGGAAGTGGATGATGAGAACATTGAGGGTAGGTTGGTTGGTAAGAGGCAGGAGGGGGTAATCCTTTAGATAATTTCATGTATTTATGGTATTTGGGAGAGTGGTAGTGGCAATTAGAAGTAGAGGATGCAAAACTGGTTGGAGAAACAGGGTGTTGAACATAATAGTCATGCAATTTTGGTGGAGATGATTGAGTTGGTGGTGGCCTCCCCTATGACTGTGGGGGTTGCCACTATAGTTGATGACCATGTGAAGGCTAATAATAAGTCCCCCAAGGTTGGTATGATTAGTTGTGGCACTATCCAAAATTACCTTATGGAAAAGGAAGTCTCCTTGGCATGTTCTTTTGCACGAATTTTAGGTTTAAGTCACCTACCAAATACTCTTGTAAATGTAACAATAAGGGGCATTGTGCCTTTGGATGGTCATATATGCATTGGTCACATTCATCATCTTCATCTATGATGAAGTCTTTAGCCTCACTTTCATCAGCCATTTTACTTGTTTGCCGAAAAGTGTTCCTAACTATTTCTTGGTTGTGTATCCTTTGTTTATTGTGATTGCCTAGCTTATGTTGCATAAGCTTATCTACGATCATCTCAATAAGAGTTTTGATGCTACAATTTACCCATTTTGACATCTTATTAAACTTTTCTTCTAATTCATCGAGAGACTCCTTTATCGGCAAAGTTTATTATGAGGTCACCTTATCAAAGATAGTTCCATTATCCTTACCATAAATTTGGACCTCCTTCGATTGAAGAGTTGGATCCCATTGATGTTTCTTGAAATTATCCCACTTACACATTTATCCTTCTTCTTTTGCCACATGTTCTATTAGCTCTTTAATCTAATGGGCTTGGAGCTTGTATAATTTTCCTGAGGCATATATCCCAAGGATTGCCCTTGTTTCATTACAAAGCCCATTTGTGATGTGGTAAAGTTGCTCTTTCTCAAAGAAACGATGTCCTAGGCATATATTTAACAAGGCATAATATCTATCTAAGGTCATGTCAAAGGGTTCATGTTTTTTTTATTTCCACTCTTGGATTTATCTGCTCAAATTGGACACTCTTGCATAGGTTTGGTATTTTTCGTTGAAACGTTCTAGCATTGTAGACCATCGCTAGATTGAGTTTGGTCTCAATGATTTATACCACAATTGGGCTCCATCCTCTATTGTCCTATCAAAAATCTTAAGCTTTTTTCATCCACTTTCAATGTTATAGTAAGCACATTCATCATGGAAGGCTTGTAGATGATGTTGTGGGTCTAAATTATAGCCTCTTGCAAACTTAGAAAGAGTATTCATATCTAACTTAGGTAAATGAATTTTTTTTTGATGCTTGTGAGATATCTTAATTGCCTCTATGATCTACATTAGGCTCTTAGTAAACATTATAGGTTCTTCATCATCAAACAAATTATGAGAGAATTTCTATGTTCATGATGTCCTCTTTGACTCTTCCCATGGGTTCGATTCTAGTTTTTAGTCAAACCCTTTAATGGAGCTTTATTTCTATACCTACATTCATCTTCATCAAAACTAGACATTGAAGAGGAAGAGGAATATGAGGAACTAGCAAAATTGCCATGGCTTCTATGGTATTCTTTGTAGTCCCATGATTTATCATTTTTTGGTTTTGAGGGGATCTTATGCCTTGAGGCCTCCCCTAGTTTAGGACCTACATTATCTCCTCCAAGATTGTCTACCTTAGGTGAATGTAGTCTTTGAGTGTCATTAGGATGGTCATGATCATAAGAAACCCTTGCATAAGTTTGATTACTCCAATCTTCTTCATCGTATATCTCTTTAGTTCTCTAATGAATGTGTGCATTATACAATTCATACTCATTTTCATGTGAGAGAGACATTGTTCTTGGTTTATGGTGTGTGTGATTTAATAGTTTTGAAAGATATATTGTTAAGACCTTTTACAACAAACTCGTATAATATAACCAATCTAGATAACTAGCACCATCCTCAACAACGATGCCAATGATGAGTAGGAAGGTACCCCTATGCTCAACCATATGAATCACAAGCATTCACGCATGATCTAGTTGAATTCTATGGATGCAACTAGTTGTGGCATCTAGATTGCTATACTTTAATCATAGTTCATTGTCTTCCCACTTAGAATAATGGTAGCTTTGTCATGAATGGTTTAGTCCAAAGTGAGGCATATGATGTTATCCTAATTCTACGCTACTCTTGAGAATGAAAAGAGATAAATTAATTAATCTAATCAATAATGGAGAATAAAGTATAAATTAGCCTAAGGTGATGATATTCACTCTTAATCATATATACACATATTGGACTTCATGAAGCAATTACTGGGATTGCCAAGTTCATGTCACTAGTTATGCCAAAAAATACACCTTTTGACTACCAAGTATTTACACTTAAACACTCATGATTAAGGCATACGCATTTTGGTTAATAACAAGAACATTAAACAATAATAAATGAAACTTTTCAACTAAATAAATCATTAACTAATTAAAGTAATAATATTAATCTAAATGGATGCTATAATGATGGAAGTAATCTCGATCTTTATTGCCAATCATGTAACGTGTCCAAGTATTTCACACTCGAATAAAGGTATTGTATGATTACAAGCATCACACTCTGTGCATGCACTAGGAATAATGAACTAAAAAGAAGAAAATAAAAACTAAAAATATCTATCATAAGCTATCTCATCCGAAATCCCAAGTGCAATATTTATAGGCAAGGTCCAAATTAGGCAATGTCAGGTATCCGATGTTGCTTATTAGCCTCGATATCAGGTATGCAACATTAAGACTCTAACACTCGGTATCAAAGATCAGGGTCCTAGAATGATGACTTATCACTCACCTTCTTGAGAACGAATACCTCCAATAGCAAGCACACTTGCATCTACTTTCACTTCAAAAAGTTTTGAGAAATTTGGAATTCCCAAATCCAAAGCACTATAAATTTTCTCTTTCAATGCTTGAAAGGATTTTTCTTTTGCATTGTACCACATAAAGGTTGAATTTATCTTCAACCAAGAGATAATAGTCCATGAAACGAAAATAAAAGTTTTAATAAATTTAATATAGAAGCTAGCCAAAGCAA
Source organism: Gnetum montanum (assembly GCA_015680685.1). Classification (NCBI taxonomy): domain Eukaryota; kingdom Viridiplantae; phylum Streptophyta; class Gnetopsida; order Gnetales; family Gnetaceae; genus Gnetum; species Gnetum montanum. Next base: position 232,003 of record MNCI01038230.1, on the reverse strand, counting down.
GAAAAGATCTCACCTTTCCAACATATTTAAGTGAAGGCCATTTCTTAATCGCCTTTATCTTACTTGGTTCCATCTTGATTTGGTTCTTGGAGATAACATAACCAAGGTGGACAATTTCCTTCTTCATGAAGTGGCATTTCTTAGCATTAATCACTAACCTTGCCTCTAATAACGTGAACAAATCATCCTCAAATAATGTACATGGTCCTATTACTTAGAACTATACACAAGAATTTCATCAAGGAAAACAATGCAACATTTTCCAATAAAATTCCTTAGGAAAACATGCATGGGCCTCATAAATGTGGCTGGAGTTTTAGTTAGCTTAAAAGGAATTACTAACCACTCATACAAGTCATTCAATGTCTTAAAGGTTTTTCTCCATTCATCTCTTGAACTAATTTGCATTTAATGATAACCACTTTTTAATTAATTTTAGAAAAAATCTTAGCATTGGCAAGTACATCAAGAATTTCATCCATCATAGGAATAGGAAATCTATACTTAATAGTAATCCTATTAATAGCTCTAGAATCTATGCACATCCTTAATTCATCGATGTCCTTATTGGGAACTAACATAGCTAGAATGGCTTCCATTCGATTTGAAGTCATGTAGAAGGCTCTTTCATTTGGAATTATAGTTTTTAATATGAAGTCTATTTGATGTTGGATGGATCACATTGGTGGAAGCCCTTCCAATTATTTTGTGAAAACATTAGCAAATTCTAATGTCAAAGGTTGCACTATTAGAGGAAGTTCATTTGTATGCTCCTCTTCACTTGTTTGAGGTGTTGTCATGATGAAAAAACCATGCCTAGCCTCTTCATACGCTTGTATGTACTCTTGCTCAGTAAGTAAGATTAATGAAGCATTAATAGGAACATTTTTCTTATACTTATTCCAAGACATAGGAATGAGTTCATGTATCTCATCTTCTCTTAAAATAGACCAAACATTTCTTACGCTACTAAAATAAGCCTTGTTGTTAAAGTTCCAAGGTCTTCCCACAATAACATTAGCACAATCAATAGGAAGGATGTCACAATGTACCTTATTCTTAAAAGAACCAATTTTAAAAGATAAAGTGCACTTCTCCTTAACTTCTTGGAAATGATCCTTACATAGCCAATGGACTTTGTAGGACCTAGGATGTGGAAATTTCTTCAAGCCAAGCTTAGAAATAATCTTTGAAGAAATCACATTTTCTTGAGCTCTATTGTCAATTAAAATGTATATCCATTCACCACTATCTAGACACCTAGCTACAATCCTAAATAGCATCTTTCTTCTAAGATACTCATTAGCATGAACATTTTTCATAAACTTACAAGAATTAACTTTAGTGATATCTTTAATCATTGGTGCATGAGGCTTAATAATGAATCATGAATCTATCTACTTTGATATCGAGTACGTGATGTCAAATCCCCAACATTAGATACCCAATGTCAAAGCTAGTAGGTCATGTTGGATATTTGATATTGTCTCCTCTATGCATGCCTATAAATACAACACTTGGGTGCACGATTTTAAGACAGTAATAGAGAAGATAGTTTTAGTTATTAGTTTTTAATAGTCTTTCTTAGAGTTCTATTATTCCTATTGCATGTCCATAGTGTAATGTTTGTAATCATATGACACCTTTTTTGAGTGTGATGTACTTGAACATATTATATGACTAGAAATAAATATCAAGACTACTTCCATCATTATAGTATCCACTTAGATAATTATTATCTTTAATTGTTAATTATTTACTATTTCCTTTAGTTAACATTTTCATTTATTTTTATTTATGATTCTTGTCATTAAGTGAAATGCGTACAACTTAATCACGAGCACTTAAGTGTAAGTACTTGGTGATCCAATAGTGTATCGTTTGGCACATTCAGTAACATATGCTTGGCAATCCCAAAAGTAGTCTCATGAAGTCCACAGTATGTACGAATGATTAAGAGCAAATACTCATTACACATAGGCTAATTTAGATCTTATTTTTCATTTTTCATTAGCTTAATTAATTTATCTCTTTATGGTCATTAGGAGCAGCATAGAATTAGATAACATCATATGCCTCACTTTGGACTAAACCATACATGACAAAACTACCACTAGTCCATGTGGGAAGATAGAAAATTGTGATCAAAGCATAACAATTTAGATGCACAACTAGTCCCATCCACAAAATTCAATCAAATCGTGCATGAACCCTTGTGATTCATATGGTTGGGCATAGGGGTACCTCATCTCGCATCATTGGCACTATTGTTGAGGAATGGTGCCAGTTATCTAGATTAGTTATATCATACACAATCACTGTAAATGCGTTAATGATATATATTTTAGAAAACATAAAATACACACCATAAATCAATAATAATGTCTCTCTTACAAGTAAGTGAAAACATTCATTGGAGAACTAATGAGATATATTGTAAGAAAAATTAGAGTGAACAATCTTATGCAGGCGGTTCTTATGTTCATGACCACTCTGAAAACATTCAAAGGCTACATTCACCTAAGGTAGAAAGCCCTAAAGGAGATGAAGTATGTCTTGGACAGGGAAGGCCGCCAAGCCTAAGACCTCCTTGAAACCAAGATATGATAAATTAAGGGACCCTAGGGAACACCATAGAAGCCATGGCAAGTTTTCTAGATCCTCATCTTCCTCTCCCCCTTCAATGTCTAGTTCTGATGTACATGAACATAGGTATAGAGATAAAGTTCCACTAAAGGGTCAAAATAAAAGTAAAAAATCAAACCCACAAACACACTTAAGGTCATCAACATGAACAAAAGTCTAATCATCACCATCAACCAAATAGAAATTTTCATGACAACTTGTTTGATGATGATGAACCCTTCGTAGCCACTAAGAGCATGATGAAGATAACCGAGGAAATTAAGATATCTCACAGGCATCACAAAGAGAGTTTCCTACCTAGACTTGATATGAATAATTTTCCTTAATTTGTAGAAGGTTATGATTTAGATCCACAACATCATTTACAAGCCTTCCAGGATGCCTGTGTCTACTATAACATTGAAAATGGATGGAAAAAGCTTAAGATCTTTCCTAGGATATTGATGAGTGGCGAGGTACCCCTACACTCCACCATACGAATACAAGCATGCACGCATGATCCGGTCGAACTCCACAGACTAAATGCCTTAACACCACAAGAAACACTTTGGGTTAATCGTTCGTTGTCTTCCTAGGCTTGCTTGTAAGTGTCACGGTGTATGGTTAAGCAAGTCTGAGGTATGTGATTTTTTTGGTATTTTCGGCTTATCTTCTATGCTATCAGAGGAAAGGGTTGAGAAACTAAGCTAACTCTAACTACTAATCTAGGTCTAAATTAACTAGCGTCAGCATTCGTTCCCACTTGCCGGACACACCCTAAACTATGCAACTG